>VZRH01000782.1:113414-170100 GCA_013397555.1 Urocynchramus pylzowi | reverse complement strand
AAAAAGAAAAAGAAAAAAAATAAGCCCTTCTCCTTGAGATAAGAATTTAAGAGCTCTGCATCTTCCCTGGTAGTCAAGGTTTTTTTACAGCAGAACACTGCAGCTCTGGAACTCCAGTAGGCCACATGGCTTGCTCTCTGAATGAGGCACATTTATTTTCAGTATTTAATGCAGCTGGTTTCATTTGCTGATTTCATCACTGAAGCCCAACATATGTTAACGAATCAGAGAGGTCTTTTTGCAGTATGAAGCACAAAGCTGTCTGGGGTTTGAATTTCTAGCTGGCAGTGTAACATATATGCACTGGACTGTGAGGTTCAGCTCTCAGACTGTTTTAACACTGCCATTGAGGGGTACCTCTTAGTGAGGTGGAAACCTAGCTACCTATGGAACCAAGTTTTTAAGCTATCAGCTAAATTAATGTATGAAACTGAACAGCTACCTCTCAAAAATAGCTTTGTCTGGCCCCTTGTCTACTTGGGTGCCAGACTGGAAACCTCTTGGACTCTTAAGCAAGGGCCTGATTCTCTGCAGTCTGCCAATTTGTTTAATCCCCACCCAAAAGCAGCAAAAACAATTTCAGCAAACAAAGGAAAAAAATCAGGCTTTCACAGGCTGACAAGAATTAGAAAGGCTGCTTTTAAGCTTTAACATGTAGATACTATGCACAGTTCTTGGATGAAGATCTATTGCTGGAAATCCTGCTCTTTTACCTCCAGACTTACATCCCATTCTCTTTATTCAGAACCATCAGGGCACATTTGGGTCTTGGTATAGAAGAAGTATTTCCGTTTTTGTGAGTTCATAACTTGCAAAATTATAGCCCTGAATCCCCTTTCCTCCAGGTACTGCCCTGAGTGAGATAAGTCTGATGTATTTTGAATGATCTTTCTCTTCCTTTGCATTCAGACTACTGCAACCAGAAGATCCCTGATTGTGGTACAGCTGAAAACTAAAACAAAATGCAATTTAACTCCCACTTGTTCAGCTCCTGGGGCAACAACATATAAAAGTGCCTTAGATAAAATACACAGGCGCTTCAGGAAAAAGGAACATAAATGCAGTCTGACACCTCTAGCTCCAGCAAGTAGGCTACAGACACATGGGGCTTGTTTGTTTCCTCCTCTTCTGGCCTTAAGATCCTTGCACTCTTGGCTGTGCTGATGTTCATGTTGAAGTATAATAGTGAAGCATCTGCCAGTGCAGACTACCCTTTTACCTTGGTAGGTGAAGCAGTCTCATGTGAGATGTGGCTTTAAAGCCATTTGGAATGAGGCTGGAGTGGTTAACACAGGTGGACATGTCTCTCCAGCTGCATGGATCCTTCTGTCAGGAAGCTGCCATGCAAACCACATTTTCTACTGCCTTCCCCATAAAACAGCAATCGAGTTATACATAGGTCTGCAATGCTTGTGCTTCTGTCCAGGGTGTACCCTGAGCTGCTGCCAAACCTTCATGGTTTTGTATGTAGAGTCTCCATTCCCAGCGCAGTCACAGGGGGCTTTCTAAATCTGTGCCTCATGTGCATGGAATGTGCTTGTGTGATTATGGATAGCAGGGTCTGGGTAAGAGCAAGTAAATGAAAGTGGGGAGTTTTTTAAGGATGTATGGCTTCTTCCATCACTGGTCTTCGTGAGTGATCATTTGTTTGGACAATCCCATCATGAAGAATGAAACCAGAGTAGTCTAAATCACTGCTGGGGGTTGTTTGAAATAACCAGAATAACCTGCTAGACTTTGCTGTGACACATGCTGGAAGAGTTCCTCAGGCTGCTACAGCTGACAGGCAATTAGGAAATTATTCCTTGCCATTTCACAAGCTGTCAGATAATGACTCCCAGCTGAAGCACAGGCACTGCCTGTGCAAGAGGGAAGTGCTAACCCCATTTTACCAAAGACCACTAAAGGAGCAGAGCTGGAGACAAGGACTCACTTGGAGATTTGCAGGAAAGCAGTAATGTCACTGTTAAAAACAGTGGCTCCTGGCCCTGACACCTAAGATGGATTGGACTTGTGTCCATTGCCAGCAGCAGCTTGCAGGGGGACAGGTTGGGGGAGAAGCATGGATGCAGTTAGTTCAGCTGGAAGCCATTAGTGTACAGCTGAGAGGCAACAAGGAGCAGCTTCCTAAACTGCTTCCCAGCAATACCTCTAGGAGCATTTCCTTTTCAAGGCAGAGTCAAGATGACAACATAAGACTAAAACTGAAGTTGAACTTGCTTTGTGCCAGAATCAAACAAGCAGGTTGGAAGTGCTCATATGTTTGGGAATGAGTGAAAAAGGGTTTATGGACCTGTTTTCTATCATCTCTCAGCTGTTTGATCCTGGCTCCCAGCTAAGACCTCATAACCGACTGTGGGGATGCTTGCATCCCCTTTGAAAGCAAAAATCAAACAGGTGAAGACTAAATTGAATGACTTTCAGTGATTTAAACTTGCATCTATAACTTTGCTCTGAAACAGAGCAGAATAGATTTTTCAGAAACCAATAATGTAAACCTAAGATGTAATAAAGACCAACCTGTTATATGTTACTCTCAAAAATGGCACAGAAGTTCCCTCCAGCTGCACTCTACAGTAAAAATACTTAAGTCCAGTTTCAGAGCTTGAGCACTGGTATTTTTTTTTCTCCAGATTCTCCTCTGTGCTCCATCCCTGAAGAATGTTTTTTTGTGTGAACTAATGGAATAAGCTTGGTGATTTACTGATGTGGTCAGCTAGACAGAACAGACTGCCAGATGCCTTTTCTTCTATACTACTTCTAGGGATTATTGGTGTAGGTGGTTTTGTTTCTGAGCACCTTCCCTGTTGTAGTACTCATCCTTCAGCTCTACCTTTTCGAATTTTTCTAATTCATAAGAACAGAAGGCACTTAACTAGAGCCTTGTGTAGCCCACCCCTCATAGCAAAAGCTGTTATAGTGGCAACTAATTGGCTTTTGAAAGCTGGGCAGAAATCACTCAGCTGGCTTTTCAGAATATTTAATTTTTCTGAATGATATCTGACATGCTTGGTACCACCTTTAGAGCCTTTGAACTTTTTCTTTTAAGTACACTGTAAATCAGACGCTGAATTTTAGTCTGCAAAATATTTGTGAATTTGAGTAAGAATTTTTAGGCTCCATATTGATTGGACATATTTATGACAATTTTAATGCATCGTGCTTTCTTCTATTTTCAATCATGTTAGAAAACTATTTCTCCTATGAGAATGAATGTGTATAGTACTTTTTTCAAGCATTCCCAAAACATAAGACCAAAAAGTTCATATTTATTTTACTAAAGATTTTAGGACAACTCATCTGTCACAGAACATTTCAATTATAGCCCAGGTATACTTTCAAGCAAACTGTAATACAAAAAATTTGTATTTCTTTCTTTTGTGGCAGGAGCTGCGTGCATAGAACACTGCAGACATATATCAGGAGTGCATATTAATGTTTCATTAATTGTCTAAACCAGTCAACAAAAGGATTTTCAGTCCTGTTTCTGATTTCTGTAATGACAGTACAAGAGTATGAATACAAGATTTTATCTACTCACTAGCAAATTTAAGACTTGTTGTGTGAATCTTAACACTGAATTAACATGAATCCTAACACACTGAACTTTCTTCAAACATAATTTTTTCTCCAAGGACTTCTTTTCTCTGAAGTGCTATGTGAATTACTAAAATGATTTATACAGTAAAACATATTCCAAACTGGCTTTGATCTGAAATATCAGCTTCAAGACAAAAGTTCTATTATTAGCAAGTAAATTTTCCCTCTTCTTGTTATGAAAAAAGATAACTCAGCTATAGTTTTTTGCTCTACTATGATTTCTTAGGAGCTAGGTGTACTATTCTATTTATCTACACTTCCCATATGAACCTAAATTATTTTGTGTTTTGAAATGCATTACACCAAGCTTAATAGCTTTTCAGCTTACTTAGCATTTTACACTCTGTAAATGTTTCTGTCAGTACTTTTTGAGACAGATGTTCTGTTAGAGCAAACTACTCATCTTCCTTGTATATTAGAAGGTCTTCTACTGGCTGGTTCTACAGAATTCCTCCTTCAATCAGACTCATATATGATATTAAATAGTTTGGTTAAAATTAGGAAAGTAGTTATGCTGAGAGGCTGCTATAAGCAGTATAAACATTAATTAAAAGTACCATTCATTCTTGGTGTTTTGATTAAAGTCATACACAAAATTGTTACAGTCTTATAAGCATTAATTTAATTTTGCCAAATACTAGATCTGTGGAAATACACTGAGTTTCAGTGTGAATGAATTGATATTTGTTGGGCATTTTTCCACACTCAAATGAAAAGTAGTCTTAATAAATCCAAATTTGGGAATTTAAGACATGGCTTACAAACAGTTTTAACCAAAAGGAACATTTAAAAGTGTCAAATAATTTTTAACTGTTTTGCAAGAATTAAATCTTCTTGGCTTTGAGTCTCAAAATTGTCAATATAAATAATGATAAAGGAAGAGGCAGTTTCCCTACACATGCAGATGAGATACCTCCTGAATAGGGGCCCATGAAAAAGACTGAAGATCAATCCCTCCTTTCCTGTTTAAGATTGTGAATCTCAGCTCAGCATCTTCAGGCTGAAAAGCTTTCTCATGATAAATTCATAGTATTTGAATTCTTCTTTTTATTTATTATTTGAATAGTTAATTAAAATTTTTATACTAAAAAAATCTTGTTTCAAAATTCTCTTTACAAACATTTGTACAAACGTGTCAGTCTAAATATGAGCAATAAAAATTGGGTTCAGAGGTTTTTTCTCATTCACATGCAATGACAAATTCAGAAGAAGGAATAAACTTCTTTGTCTGTATCTGGAGTGTTTCTAGGTCATAAGAAATCAGCTCATAACCTCTGGCTTCCATTTTGTGAAAACAAATAACAGGATTGGAAATAACCTCAGAGTGATATGAATCTTCCAAGGTAGAATATCAATAGCAGTACTCAATCGATATTTCAATTATCACCAGAATTTTCTCAGTATTTCTAAGCCATTTTTCAATCAAGTATTGTGAGAATAAATAAAGTAGCTCAGGGATTATGGAATATTGTGAGAGGTGGGTGGAAATGAACACTTCAGTCCTGCAACTTTGCTGTGTGAAATCACACACCAGTTAAATCAGTACCCAAAACAAAGCACAGCCTGCCCAGTGCAATCCCCAGCTCTGGGTTGTAGCCCATTGATGCCAAACAAGGTATCAGCCAGCACCTCTGGGTGGCCTGGGCTTTCTTTGGTGAGCCAGAACAACACTGAGCCATACAGAATCAGGCTGGAAAGTGGAGACTAAAAACTGAAAGAAAGGTTTGGGTATTTTAATTTCCCCACCACCTTCATTGAGTTGAGGGGAAAGGGGAACACTGGACCAAGCAAGAAGCTCTCAGCCAGATGCCCTCAGGACAGAAGAGGGAAAGCTGGAATAAAGAATACTTAGCTGTTTTCAGCAGTTAGTTTCTGTCCTCTTTAGTGCTTCATGACATGACTGCTTGAGCACATCTGTAGAAGGCCACCAGAAAACCAGGCTCAGGGTCACCTTGATTAACCAGGAAGATATAAATCATGTGCTGGCACATGAAGGGGCCATATTTATTGCAGGCAAAACTTTAGTAATTCTGAAGAGGGTCTTAAGAAACCTGTGCAAAGTCAGGACCAGATCACAGTGTCATTCCTACTTGCTGCAACAAGGGCAAAAATTTTGCATCGATGCAACGGAGGGACAACATGATTCTTTCTGAGGAAATGGCAAAAAAAGGATCACCAATTAAACACTTTCCAAATTTCCCCAAATGTTAATTAAAACAAGGAGATGAAGGTCGTATCTTCAAAACTATACACAACCAAGACATAAAGTGAAAAATATGAAAAAATCACAACCCTGTATGATATAGCATTGTTAAACTCCACAGAAGGAAAGGACTTGTCCTTTTGACTATTGTCTAGGTACTAGGCAGCAATGGGGTCATGGAAGATGAATTTTATTTAGTAGTACTGACAAATGAAACCAAATGCAGCTTCTTACCACAGTCACTGGGATGAGTCATTCTGAAACACAATATCTTAACAACTTCAAGTCAAACCTTAAGCAATCCAACAATGCTATAAAACAATGGCCTGTTTATATCCCCATTCAGTCATTCTGTTCTGACTTGCTCATGGGTAGCATGGTACATGAAATTTGGATAGAGTCCTATGAAAACATTATATTTTTACTAAAATAGTAAAATAACAGGAAATATAAGAACGTATAAACTTGTAAGGTCATCTCTGGGAATACTGTGATTCTCTCAGGTGGTTCTATGCTAGCACCTATTAGCTGTGAAGACTAAAATGCTATTACTGGAGTCAAGTGCTTGTATTTCAATATGTTGAAGGGAGAGTATAATTGTGCACTAAAGTCATGCATAATAGCCAGCATGTTACATAATCCCCCTCTTCTCCACTTTTATTCTTTAAAAAAATAATTAAAAAGTATAATAGGACAATGTGGAAATGTTTTTCCCCTAATAAATTGGGCATAACATGATTCTCTCAAATGAAAACAAGATGATTTCACAAAAAGTAAAGAGGCCATTTGTTGCTCATAGATTTTTCCAAATTAATCTCTTCCGCATCCTCTATAGTTTTTAGTTTTTCCATTGTGTGAACACTACTGATCACATCAGATGGATTATTCCTTCAAGAATAAGGCTGAAATTTTGCCAAAATTTTGTTCATATTCTTATGAAGGTGACAAGATTTGGTTTGTGTTTTTTTGTAAAAAGTCTGTCCATGAAACTCCAATCCATTAGTGATACTGGTTCTTCAAGGAATAACAACTTTTCCTGAGATGATATACCTTCCTTTCTGTAAGGATTATATACCTCCTAACTTCTTATAGTCCATAACAAGTTGTTAGGCAAACAAAAACACAACAGCAAAACAATCTGTCTCATTGGATAAAGGATTTACATCTTCATAATATAACCACCATATAGCTCTTGAAAAGTACATCTTTCTCAGTCTTTCCCTTGACAATTTTAAAAGCAATGAAGAGAATGATAAATCTACAGTGTCCAAGGATTTTGTTGATTTTACCTGACAAATACATTTTCCTGGAGTGCAACTACTGTTTATTAATAAAGCAGACTAATGATACGGTTTAGGAAATAGTAGGAGCCTGTGGTGTCAAAATCTCAATAACAAAAGGAAGAAAGTTTGGTTTCCTCTATGCACTATTAAATTAAGTACAAGTTACAGTGAAGCAGAATGTATTCTTCCTGGTTTGGTCAATTATTAAAGTTTTAACTTAAAATGTGAAACCTGTAGATGGCAGAAATTATTTGCAAAAGTTATTTTCATTACCAGACAACAAGGGATTGCAGCTGCTAATGTTGTATCTGACCTTCTCTGTGGACATTCCTGGATGCTTGCTTGTACTTATAGGGAAGTATCAGTGGCTTATCTTTTGCTCTTAGTCTAAGATAATGCGTTTTTAACAGGTAAAGACAATTGATTTCAGCAGATATTGTACAATATAATGGAATTATTTTAGTTTAGAGGAAAATTTTTAATGAATATACCCTAGCTAAAAAAGAGGACATAATGCTGCATTTCACTTTAGTTAAAGAAAGATCTCTGAAATCTCCCTCTGTTTTTACTCTACCACCTACTTAGTCTATTTCATTTATTTCATTTTATGGCACAGCAAAGAGCATATTTTTTATCCAAAGGAAAAATTAATTTCTGCATGTGCTGGGATGTCCATTATCAAATTCACACCCCACAACACTGTAAACAATCAATCACCAAATATCACCAACTCTTCAAGTAGTAGCATCTCAGATACATCTCAGGGATACCTTCTCATCAAGTCACTCATTTCAATAATGATAATGCATGACATGACAGGGAAAGCAGTGGGAATGAAAAGACAGATGCTGATGAGGAGCTTTTGCCACACACTGGGTCATATTATAATTCTAACTATTTGGTATAAAACAGACAACAGGGATGATTGCTATTGTTTTACTGATTAGCCATTCTCTCCCTTTTTTCCCAGAGGGCATCCTGCCCAGCTCTACTTAGTAAATATTGACACCTGTAAACCAAGCTGGCTGATGCCTTTGGCTCTTCAGCTCTCTTCCCATCTGTTGCCTGGGAATTTTAAGTGAAGTATTTTGGGACACTTGCTCTCTTTGCATTGAAAACTGTAAAAAAAAAAAAAAAAAAAAAAAAATCACTACCCAAAAGCTAATCCTAGAGCCACATGGCTCTAGAGCAGTCTGTAGTAACTGAAGGGAAAACATAGCATATGTAAAATGCATATCCCACTGGCCTCCTCTGACTACTCTTCTTTAGTTAACAGCATGCCAGGGTAATCTGCTTAGTTACCAAGTGGAGCTTTCTTCCCTTTTCCCCATGAGATCACCCTGACCACGATCAAAGTCCAAACACATTCTCGGCTAACTCTATTGTTCCCAAGAGTGGGATTAATGACTAATTATGTCAGGTCACTCATCCAGATGGCCTCTCAGATGTTCCTTTGTCATTGCCTGACCTTCCATATGCCCCTTTGACCTTGAGGTTTATTTCCATGGCAACATGAAGCCTCAGTTTCCTTGCTGAGATTGCCAAGAAGTGGCCAAAAGATGAATATGGGATAATCTACCCACACTTTGTATTCTGCTTCCATCTCATGCCTTGTTAAATCCAATGAATAGATAAAAAATGCTATCTGATCCCAGCTGAGTGATGACCATGGTCATGATTCTATGTTACATGCTATGTTTTTTAAATTAGCAGACAGCTTTGTACATGGAAACGTGCATTTAATTTGAAGAACATCAATCGCCATAATGTGATCTTTTTATCTCATTAATGTTAAGCAAGGGTAATAGAATGGAATTACAAAATATCACTGTGAAAGGAATACAATTCAGAGAATTATAGATATCCCCCATTAAAGCCCTAGAGATGTTTAGATAAGTCTACTTGTTCAGTTTCATAAATTAAAGATTCTTTTACCTTTCCTGAGATTTAAATTTAGCCTTGGGTGTTGATCTTATTCTAAAGAAGGATTTTAATGTGGTTAATGCAGTGAAGAAATTTTCTAAAACAACCAAATAAGTAAGTAAAAATATAAAGGGCTAGTGGCTGATGAAGTCAAATAAAAAGACTGAATAGTAGTTCCATGAATAGAACTGTATTTTCTTCTAGCATTTAAAAATTAATATTTAACAAGATATGAATTTACTACTCTGTGCTGTCAAATGTAGCAAAACTGGTTAACCCTCTTACTAGTTGTCCATAAAAGTAAATTATAATCTGCTCCTTTATTTTAATCTACTTAAATATTATTCATTAATTGGCTAAAAACAACTGCATGTGGAAGAGTGAATATCAGGTTTACTGCTCACTGTCCTAAAACAGATCTCAGTGGAACCCTGTCTCTGCTTATGCCACATCTCTAATTGTCGTCACTGATTATGTTTTAGTTTTGCTGTTTTTTTCTTAAAGAGCCACTTATGTGAAATAAATGGGACAAGGAATATAGCAGCCAATCTACAGGGTCATATGAACCCTATTTCTTCCCATTTTAAAGAGTATCAATGCCTACTGTTTTATAAATTGCTTTGCAAATGCATTCCAAAGATATTGATTGATCTTAGCACAAATTATTTTAACACTCAGAAACATCTGCAAAGCTAAACATAATACAGTGCTCTCAAACTGCTTATTTGCTGTTCATTTCTAGTCTTCATTTCAGCAATGGGCACTGAAACTACGTCAGGGAAAGTTCTCTCTATGTATGCATGTCTGCATAAGATTCTATAAAAACAAGACTGAAATAATAGTATGGCTTTTAAAGAAGAATGCAGACAGGTTCAGAAACAAAGGTGGCATTTTAATGCATCCAGCTCTGGCCTCTATATATATATGTGTGTTATCAGCCAGCCTTCTTCCAGGTTATAATTTCAGTTTTATAGTGGTATAACTCCATTGTAGGGTCATGGTGTTTAACTGAAAAAGACAGATTATTTACATAAAACAGTGCACGTGATTCTCCTCTCATGCCCTCACATTCTGTAAGGAGAAGAAGGATGAAACAGTAATTTATCACAAAATTTTTCATTGTTCCATTCCAGAAATCTCTCATATTTTGTCCCCTGCACATGACCAGCCCCTGATGAAGGGAAATAACTGATCTCTGAGCTACAACACTCTTTCATAATTTCCCCTGAATTTCTCCAGTGAGCTGGAGAAAACCAAGGACCTAAACAGAGGCTGATACATCATCATAGCTTCAGAGACTTTACCATAATATTTCTGTACAGAGCATAAAGTTAGCATTGTATTCAATACCTGCAGTTTGGTCTTTTCAAATTTTAAGTTCTCCACTTTCCAACCTTTGCACTCTAACTGTTTTCACCTGGGATTATAAATGTTTCTAAGGAGAAATATGGAAAGATTTCCATGAAGGAAATTCCATTATATTCTACAATTCTCTAAGTATCAGTAGCATTTCCTGTTCAAGAAAAAAAAAACAACCTTAGTGAAGCACAGATGTATAGTTCATTCAGTAGGCAAGAAGCCCATTCTCAAAATTCATAATACTGTGAATAATCTTGTACCCTGGGGTAATGTACCACAAATACAGATTAGAAATGAAAAACTACTTCCTTGTTGTATTCACAAATACACAGACCCTCTACAATCACTAAGCTTGTTCACTGACATGCTTATGCATAAATAAGGGAGGTAGCACAGTGGCAGTACATTGTACAATACAAAGAACAAGTTAAAGTTTTCAGAAAATAAAATAACATTTTAAAATACTACAAACAGTATCAAATTTACACACATATTTGCATACATTGTAAAAACAAATAAAGAAATATAGACATACGTTGTGAAAAGAGTAACATGGAATAATGGGAGTATTTTGGAGGTACTTCATAGTCCTGACTACATGTCTCAGAAGCCAAGTTTGAATTGAGAAAGAAGAAAACCCCTATATTTTCCAAAATGGCCTCTTCTCATGGGTATGAAAGCTCTTTTGACATCCAAATGAGTTTGGTTGTGTGCACATTCTATTGATTTTTCAGGAAGTGACAGGGTGCTGAAAGACCCATAAAAATGATTAGTGTGTAAAACTTTTGTTCATACAAATTCAGGCTCCATCAAGGACCACTGGAAAGTTTGTAGGATGACTAATAGGCTCAGAACAAATTACTTAATCAATTCATCTACTAGGAATAATGAGAATAGTTTGATGATTTACCGTAAGCATTAAGCCAATACATAATGGCATCCAATCTTTTAAAGCAAAGTAGTTAACATGAACAAAATGCTTGAAATATAGCAACTAGTTGTTTAGTATTCAGAATATCAAATTCTTTAGAAGTAACTCTCACACAGAATTGCCTTAGCAAAGAAATTCAGGAATGATACATAGAGAAATCCATATAGTAGATGGGAGAGACAATTCCATCTTTAATCCAACATAATTAGTTACTTACAAAGTAATGGTAGTGGCCAATCATTAATACTTTGAAAGTGTCTGTTTTGTCAAAGTTTAATGGCAAGTTTTTTATCATGCTCCAAGAAGTAATTAAGTAGAATTCAGTATGTCTTTTTCGGGTCTGACAAGATTATCATGTGTTTTAGGATAGATGTAGATGTTGTTCATTGCTTTTCCATTTAGCTGAGGTAAGTCTGAACAAATTGCACAGATGTTCAATGTCTGTTTTCCTGCATAAGAAATAGAGCTAATAATGATAATTGCTGATGTTACATAGATATGTAGTGAGACTACATATGTAGTGAGACTACTACTAGTGATTGTAAAGTAGGGTAAAAAATAAAGTTTTATTGCAATTGTAGAATTGTAATTTTCCTATGACATTGTAATCTTCCCATGCAGTAAGGACAGTTTGGGGTGTGCAATGACTGTAGGATTTTGCTTTCTATTATTAAATAACTACATCCTTTATAATCTAACTAGTTATTGTAGGATACCCCATGCCATGTAGAAAGAAAGAAAGGAAGAAATAGAGATATGAACGAAAGGCTTGTATATGCAGTTGCACATCTAGGTTCATCAAGAAAACCTTGATGTAATGCTGACCATGGAGGGTACTCATATCACCAGCAAAATAATCTCTGAGTGTTAAGTGGGAAAATACTTTCTACAAATTTTCAAAGCAACCAAACTTTTGCCTTAGCAAAATGCAATGCCAACAGAAAAAACAGAGGAAAGTTGTTTTATCTCAAAAATCTGTATGTGATTTTGAACATTAACTGTGCATCAGAATGACCAAAGCATGCTTATTCCAGACTGTCAATGCATTAAGGCATATTTTCCAGGTATTTGATCAAAGGGATGCAGGAGTTTAAGTGAGCTGTTGGTAAATCTCTGCAATGTTTTTTCTGCAGTTAACAACATTGGAAAGCTGTTTGGTATGTTGATATATGCACAAGGGTATTCTGTACACTTTGATGTTTATTAATTCCATTAAATTTATTTTTAATGAAGTACTAATAAGAGTAAGAAATATCACTGACTCTCAGAAACACCCATGTTACAGTGCTTGTACTTTTGCAGATGTACACACCTTAAACTAAGTATATAGAAGCATAGAATAATTTAGATCAGAAAAGACTTAACATCAGTAAGTCTGTTAATCCAGAACTGCCATGTCCACCAGTAAACCATGTCTCTAAGCACCACACCTACACATCTTTTGAACATTTCCAGGAATGCTGCTTCCTGCACTTGCCTTGGCAGTCTGTTCCAATGCCTGAACACACCTTCAGTGAAGAAATGTTTTCTGATATTTAATCTAAACCTCCCCTGGTACAACTCAAGGCCATTTCCTCTCATACTCTTGTTTGCTGCTTGGAAGAACAGACCAACCACCACTGCACTACAACCTCTTTTCATGTATTTGTGGAGTGGTAAGGTTCCCTGGAGTCTCCTTTTCTGGGATTTTCTAAGCTGCTCCTCATACAACTTGTGTTCCTTCATGAGACCCTTCACTAGTGCTGTTTGCCTTCTCTGGGCAAGCTCCAGTGCCTCAACTAAAGTGAGGGGCCTAAAACTGAAGGGAGGATTTGAGGTGCAGCCTTATCAGTGCCAAGTATGGAGGGACAATCCCTTCCTTGATCCCGTTGGACATGCTATTTCTTTTACAAGTAGGATTCCTTTGGCCTTCTTGGCCACCTGCTCACACTGCTGGCTCATGTTCAGCTGGCTGTCAACCAACACACCAGGTACTTTTATTCCAAGCAGATTTCCATACATTCTGCCCCAACCCTGTAGGGCTGCATGAGGTTGTTGGTACCCAAGAGCAGGACCTGGCATTTTGACTAGTTGAGCCTCACACAAGTGACATTGGCCTATTGATCCAGCCTGTCCAGATCCCTCTGCAACGCCTTTCTTCCCTCCAGCTGATCAAGACTCCCACCCATCTTAGTCTGATCTGTACATTGACTGAGGGAGCACTCGACCTACTCGTCACAATCGTTCAAAAAGACAATCATTCGACACAATTATTCATCATTAAATAGAAGCAGCCCCAGTAACAAGCCCACCTGGGACCAGCTGCCAACTGGATGTAACTCCATTTCTTTGGGATCAGCCATCCAGCTAGTTTTTTACCCAGTGAGCAGTGCATTCATCCAAACAGCCAGTTTCTCTGGAAGATTGCTGTAGGAAACAATGAAGAAGGTTTTACTAAAGTCCAGATACCCAAATACCCAAAGCATTCCCTCATCCACTAAGCAGGTCACCTTGCAATGGAAGGGGATCAGGTCAGTCAAGCAGGACTTGCCTTTCATAAGGCAAGCCCATGCTGGCTGGGCACAGGTAGCATGAGAACTCTTTTGTGATGAGCAAGGGAGAAAAGAACGACAAAAATGCCCCCTCATCGCTGCCACGCACAGAATATTTGTTTCTCTAACTTTTAGTATGCATATAGCCAGTTTTCCAAGTATTTTTGAAGTTGCACGCATAATCTTACAGACAATAAATAAAACACATTCTATGCTAACAGCTTTATTCCTCCCCTTTTCCTACCCACAACATATGCAAAATATTTTTACAGAAGTATTTTTAACATTGTTTATCTATAACTATGTGGGCAATATAACAACACGATATTATCTTCATCACTTTACAACTCAAGGTTCTGATCCAAAAAGATGCCATACTGTATAGGAAAATATTGGAAATCAATTCACTTGGAGACACTAAAAAACATCAGAAGGACCTATGCTGTAAGCTGGAATTGAGAAGAACAATATTCCAGATCCTGCAGTGGTGAAATCATGTTTTCATTCAGAATGAAAGAAAACAGAATGTATCTTGACAACAATAGCACCCTGACTACTCATCTGGGATGTGGGACACTTCATTCCTGTGAGCTGGATCACTGGCAAGCAAGAAATTCCTGAACAAAGGCTCAAACCAGAGCTACAGGAAAGGCAATACCATAAAAGATTGTCTTAGTAACTCAAAGGATTCACAAAATGGTCAATCACATAAGAAAGGTATTTGGGTTTGTTGCCAAAGCCCATTTGGATTTGTTGCTAAAATAAACAAACAAACAAAGCACATGGAGAAGTCAAATCCCATTTGCCCGTACAAATCCCTCAGCCAGAAGCCAGGTTAGAAGTTAGCCTTCTATTTTTAAAGGAATTTCCTTTTCTCTGAGGGTCCTCTGTGGAGAAGGAGCCAAGAAACAGAAGTGCCTCTCCTCCTGAGGTAGTTGGTCAGGGAAAATTGGATACTGGTGTTGAAGATGTTCCTCTAAACCTGCCTGTTTGAACTATGCTGTTTAGTAACAAAGGGTCCCAAAGCAGCAGAATTACCATACTGCCTGATCATCAAAGCAGCAGAATTACCATACTGCCAGATCATCAATCTGCCTTGTCTGCAGAGAAGCCTGTGCTGCTTTCATGTGGGAAGAAAAGGGTGTTGGAAAAGTTGACTCTCTCCTGTCCCCTTTACGGGAAGGAAATCTATCAACCACACAAGTAAGGTACCAACATGTGTAAATGTACTACACATTCTTGTTCAGTCTCAGCATTACTGATTCTCAGCACCAGCAGTTAACTTTTCTAAGTATAAATCAACCCTTAATGTGAATGAAACACTGAAATGGTCTCATCAAAACACCAGGATAAAACGGTCATAAAACTGGGCTTAGGGATAGGCCTGATTAAAGCATAGGTACTTTATGCCTAGCCTACAGACTAAATTCCTGACTTCATATGGTTATATCTCAATCTCAGTTTTCATTTCAAAAGAAATTTCATCTTTTCACTCCCTGCAGCTTTTAAGGAAGAATTGAAATTTGAGCCATCTATAACCAACTCAGCGATGACTGTCTGGGTTTTGAAGCAATCCTGGAAAGAAATTCTGTGAGAAGTAAGCTATGTTCTGCAGCTTAGTAGGAATTTACTCTCAAGACCGCTTTCTTCTGTAGCCCAGAAAATAATACCCTTGCAGTGAGGAATGACATGGTGTCAGGTGGAGAAAAGAAGGCTCTGAATAGTCTCATCTGAGGTGTTGAGCTGAACATCAATCTTTTCTTTCCCATCAGAAGAGGACAGAACTATTTCTACAGTTTCCCAGGGCACAATGGCTGTTTCTGCTCTTAGAAGGAAGAATATATGCCAATCTTGAGACACACATTTATTATCACTCTAGATACACACCAAAGCCATGATGCTAGAGTGGAGTTATGGGTTTGAAAAGTATATGCTTGTAACTACTCTTTTATCTATCCAATTGTCTGAAGCATAATACTTTGTGCTTCAAAGGCTGTCACTGTGTAATTAAATGTATAAACCAGTCAGAAGGTTTCAATGCAATTTCTCTTTTATCTTAGTGGCACTGCTGAAATGGCCTAGCAGTATATTGCTAATCTTCCCAGCCTCTCATACATTACTCCCAGCCTGGCCTATAGTTAAGAAATTGTCAAGCTATTTATTTTCTCTCTGCCTCTCTTTGCCCCATTACAGTTACTCACTCTTCTCTCTCCCATCTCAGACTCACCAATCACTGGCCACTGCAAGGCATGAAATAGGGAGCAATATTTTTTCACTGAAGATTTCAATAGACGACCCCCACTAGAGAAGTCAGGGTTCTTCCAGGAAGAAGCATCTCTAGCAGTTTTTCCTAGCAGTATTAACTTACAGCTTCACAAGAGGAGCTAATAGCTTTATGGAACTTTGCTAATTTGTAGGGTTTTCTTTAATGGCACATTTTAAGCATTTGATAAACCTGTGGATGAGTTACAGAAGCTTAAGAATTAAATGGGATTTGACTGTTTAGTAAAGAAGCATTTTTCTCTGCTGAAGACATAATGATTAACTCCACTTTATGGCTTTGTTTTGTATTGCAGTTTGTGACATAACTGTTTGGGTGTATAGTTGGCAATGATTGATATGTAAAAAATGCTCTTGATTAGCTCTTGTCAAAGCTTATCTCAGGATTTCCACTGTTCATTTCCACTGTTATTATTGGAAGACAACCTGTTTGTGAAGACTGGGAGAATTTTCTAGAGGGAGAAAAGGTTAATATTACTTTTAAGATGCTAGAATACGTTTCAAGCTGCATAAAGCAAACAAATATCAGAATTCTTTGTAATAACCTGTGGAAAACCCAGAATATGAGAAGTAAATGATTTTATCAAGTGTAGCAATTAGAATGACTGTGAGGAAATGCACTTGCACACAGACACAAACAAAAATCATTTGAAGGGTATACATTTCTTCCCCCCTGAAAAAAAAAAAAAAAGAAATATGTATATATATATATATATAAAATAAAGTATATATTTTTTTATTTTTGTATATATGTCTCAAAGGAGTTTAAAACCCTAAGTGTGGGCGAGAAGATAGAGAGGAATCAGCTAAACTACCAGCTAAATGTAAGCACTTTCCTTTCCTAATACTGCAGGTGATAGGAGTGTGTCTATCTTCTTTGGCCTAAGGAGTAATAAAGAATTAATATTAAAATGACAGCTTGTTCACGCTCTCAACAGTGTTTGGAAATTATGGCCATACTTTAACTTCTTTGCTACCCTCAGCTTCAAACTGAGGTCTAAAATTGTAGAGAGGTTTTGGATGTACTTGGTTAGGGATGTGGGTGACAAAATATCTCTTTGAGTAATTTCTTCATGGAGACATAATATAAGTGATAACTCAAAGACCCATTAACTGAGCTGCTCTGTCACAGACAATTTTACTGAATTCTCTTGGATCTATATATTTTTGAGGTAAATAAGTTAGAGGTGTAGCTGAAAATATAAGATACCTGATTTTTAATTCCCCCGCACAAGCTTTAAAATAATGACTGCAGATATTTTTTCAAGTCCTAAAGTATCTTTGAAGAAGAAAGGGATTACTTTGAAGCTGTTTGTAAAGTTGTTGGTTGCTGTGAAAACATTCACTTTCAGATGTTAACTTTGGAATTCTAAAATGGGAGAGAAAAGAAAGAATTGAGATGGATTGCACGTGGTTCAAAACGGTTGCTGTCAGAGAGACCTGTCTCATCACCTGGCATCTGTGGGGAGCTCTATCTGTAAAATAATAATAATAATAATAGTGATATAGTGATATAGAGACATAGAGTGAAGAAAAATAGACTGACACCCTCCTTTTATCTGCATGCCCACACAGAGAACCAGCCCAGGCTGATGCTGCAGGTAACTGGCCTGGCCCTTCCACAAGCCCAGAAGTCAGAAACAGCTGACAAGCACCCATCAAACCCCTGCGCTGCTCTGTCGCTGATCAGGTTTCCCACTGTACCGTGTGTGTGCATTGATTGACAGTGCTTCCTCTCCCCACAAGCAGGGCCCCGGGGCAGCAGCCTGGCAGCTTGTTTTGTCAGCTGTGGCTGGCTGCTGTCAGCCCGGGCAGGGACCCTGCAGCCCGCGGGGAGCCTGGGCCAGGGCTCGCCCCTCGTGGGCGGCCACGGCCGGGGTGCCCCTCAGCCCCTGAACCCTGTCAGAGCCCCCGACACCCCACAATAACCTCACAAGGCAGGAATGGCAGAGGAGAGAGGGAGGGCAACAGCAAAGCCTTGGATGTCTGAATTTGCAGCTAAAATGCCCATCCAGACAAACATGAAGTCTAGAACTCCATTCCCGACTATTTCTTTGAATACTTGTCCAATGCTTGTGCTTACCTGGCTTACACCTGCTGTATATCAGGGATAACATATATAAAGAACAGATATTAAACCCCTTGGCACTATAAAATGGAAAGAAGACGATGAACTAGAAACTCAAAAGAAACAGTTGTGGGGGTTATAATTGTTTTTCCTAATTTTCCATTTAACTGTGAGTACCAAATTGAGGAAATAAGCTGGTCTCCTTGTTACAAGGCCTACAGTGATCTTGCTGTTAAATATGCTTATCTACTCTTTACAGAAATCAAAAAAGTACAGCTGGTGTGCTAAAAATCTAGGTAATGGAACTTCAAGAAACAGATGCATTATTCTGGTCTCATGGCAGATAAATGAAATCAACATAGACCTTCAAAAGGTGTAAGAGTTCTGTTTTTGTAATACCTTCTGTATTATTTCTAAATTTAATGCACAGTTTTCAGATTTAAGTATTTGTGCAGTGCTATCTTCAGTTTAGATGCCTTGAAGCAATTCCTTCAGCAGCAGGGCACAGCTTGGTAACACTCCCCTGCCCCACAAGGAGCCACATCCTTCCCCACTCTCCTCTCCTGTTATTTCCCACCTCTCATGAAAATGTTGCCACTCTAAATTGCCCATGAAATACTGTCACTCATTCTCCTGCTTCCATCTCAGAGGTAGGGATAGAACTGGTCTGAAAATTTTGGAAGAATGCAAAATACCTGGGCCTCTTTTAAGCATGATTTGGTGCTAGCTAATGGAGGGAAAGGTTTGGTTTCTGAAATAATGCAGCATCACTCAAACTACTTTTAAGCCTTTTACTGTATAAATAACCTTTTGCACTTCAAGGGTCATTAGATCACGATAGTTTGTAATGCAATTATAGTCAGCACTCTGCTCTTATGGGCTGCCTGGTAATTTGCTTGTTAATATATTAGCACAAAGCATTGATCAAGTAGCTAATCCAATCACACGCTTTTTATTGATCTCTTATTGACCATCCTGCCAGTGATCACTTTTCACTCAGGCCCGGTCAATAGCAAATGCCAAATAGGCTCTCCCACACCTAATGAGCTTACGAAATAAACCAAACATTTTCCTTTGCCCTCAAGGCTAGGATCAATTGAGAGCTTTTAGAGCAGAATTCAGATGATTTTTTCATCAGCTTTTTTGCCTTTCTTTCTGTGAGCATTCAGGTTTGCATTAAGACCTCTATCTGAGACTTTCATTCTAATTTGAGGACATCTGAAAAGCAGCTGCCATGTCTGAAATACTCGAACAGCTGTAAACAATAAATCACGTGGGTGAGGAATTCTGGGCTGCACGTTGGCATGTGGTCTGTCAAGCCAAAAAAATAGAGACATACAAAAGATCAAGAGGTTAGGGGTACCTGAAGTCTACAAAAAAATGTACTTTTCCCATATTTCATCCCAGAGAGCTTTACTTTGGTGGAAGGTCTACCCAGCATTCTTTAACAGGAGCATCATGCCTTCATACATCAGGATGGGGGGAGGCTTGGGGGTGCTGCAGTGAATTAGATGTGAGCCTTTTCATGCTGCTGCTATTGCATTGGGCGATTCCAGTATCAACTAATGGAATTTCACACTACAAACACAGATTCTTGCTGATGAAAAGCACACCCAAATTCTGCACGAAGAAACCGTATTTCAGTTACATGCATAAGTGCCAAATACTAGTTCTTTAACTTATAACAGTTCCCAATTTCTTACCATGCAGTACCCAAATGTGACTGTAATGGATTTACAGTTACTCAGGAAAGAAAAGAGTGAGAGAGAAGGGAGGAGAGAGATTTTTTTGGAAGAGGTAACTTTGACTTATCGCAAGAATTCTGTAACTTTTATCAGATGTCTTTTCAGTTAAAACAGCTTATTAAGTCTCTGAGGAAAGTTCTTTGGAAAGAACATTTTCCATTTACTCAGAGGCCTTATAGCAAAACAATAGTGCTGTAATAGTAGATTCTATTAGATCATAAAAAAAGAATGCAAGATCCTTAGATCTTAAATATCCTTGCTTCAACTATTACTATTAGCACTATTTTATATAGCTAGGTTGCATTTTCACTTTAATCACTTTTATTCCATGATCTTGTTTTCATTATCTGGCTTAATATTTTCCTCATTACTGTACCAGATTTAAATTACAGAGAGGCGCAATCTGAATATAAACCAGGTACAGATTTAAAATATTTAAAAGCATTTGTATCATGTAAGCATGCAATTTAAAACCATTACCAAAATCTGATTACTTGCCTGGGGGAAAAAACAGGTCAGCTAGAAACATTGGCGATGATATCTTTTCAGAATTTTTCCTTGAAATTACTCATAATTATGCATTCCAAAAATATTTGTACGGCAGACTTCTTTGATGTCAAATGAAAAGGAGTGCATCTTGTGACTCTGTATTTTGCAAGTTTCCATTATTTTTTCCTGTGCAATCCTCTTAATAACCAGCTGTACAAACCTCTACTGATGAGGCTGGACCTTAGGTAAGGGGATTTTCCTTTACACAACAAGACCTTGCTCTTGCTGTTAGTAAGTCTTACGTGGTCAGTTTCCACTGACAAATACTTTACCTCTGCGGTTTGCTTCTATTTTTCACCTCCTTCTTGTGTCACTGTCTAAACTTGTTCTCAGGCTTTCTTTTGGACTGACCCAGGTAATTCCCCCAGGATCAAGCTGCACATGGTTCCGGGGATGATTCAACCCTGACATCATTCCTAACAAGACTGAGAAAACAAACGAGTATAGGCAGCATCCACCTTCAGCCTGGACAGCGTTTACCTACTCAGACACGTACCTGCAACTTTATGCTGCAAAAACCCCCACTGGTCTCTTTTAAGGTATTTTTGTTGAAAGAAACACACATCTCCAGAATAACTGTGGGAGGACTACAGAAGGCCTAGGGGACAGAGTGTGGCCTTGTGCTCAGTATGATATCCACTATGCTCAAGAAAAGAGTAGCTGAGCACAGTTAAGAGTGACTTTACACCTCTTGGTTTGGAGGCAAGGGGCTGCTCTCTTGCAGCAATGTCCTTGACTGCACAGGCAGTGCCATCCAAATGATTTGCACCTTTTTTATGCAACCTTAAACCATGTAAGCCAAATGACTTAGAGCAGGGTAAATGCTGTTTGAACTCAGCCCAAATGTGTAAGAACTATTTAGATTAATTGAGTCAAGTCAGTAGCCTGCAAAATTCAGGATTTAAGTCTTTATGACAAAGTTCCTGAAAGTACCACATTTGTGAATGAACAGTAATCTACTGTTGCAACTCTTCTTTCAGCTAAATCTCTTCAGGATCAGCTGTCTGCATTAGGGATTGTGTTTATATAAATACTGTGATTTTGCAAGCAGCTGAAGGTAGCTGTCAAAGTTAGACAGGTATGACACAAAATGTGAGCACACATCTTATTAACATACTCAAATGAATCCAGAGGAGGGCTTCAAAGCTGGTGACTGGGCCAGAAGATGTGTGTGAAAAGCAGCTGAGGACTTCAGGCTTGTCTGGTTTGGAGAAAAGAAGGCTGAGGCAACATCCCTTTGCACTCTACAGCTTCCCAAGGAGAGGAAGTGGAGAGGGAGGAGCTGCGCCCTTCTCCCTGGAATTCAGTGATAAGATGTCTAGGAATAAAGTTTTGCCAGGGAAGGTTTAGATGGGACATCAGGAAGCATTTCTTTACCAGGAGGGTGGTAAAATATTGGAACAGGCTCCCTAGAGGGGTGATCAATGTCCCAAGCCTGTCAGTGTTTAAGAAGCATTTGGACAATGACCTTTAAAAACATGCTCTAACTTGTTCAGTCCTAAACTGCTCAGACAGATGGACTGGATGATTGCTGTAGATCCCTTCCAACTGAAACAGTCTATTCTATTCTATTCTATTCTATTCTATTCTATTCTATTCTATTCTATTCTATTCTAGTCTACTCTATTCTTTTAAATTTAATTTAAGAAATGGTTTCTGATGTACAGTTGGACTACTCAGCTTGGTTTGCTATTTAGATGTTATTTCAATTTTTTTTGGAAATGCAAACTTGCNAGTCTACTCTATTCTTTTAAATTTAATTTAAGAAATGGAGAATGATGTACAGTTGGACTACTCAGCTTGGTTTGCTATTTAGATGTTATTTCAATTTTTTTTGGAAATGCAAACTTGCCTTTCTTTTGTTTTTTTTTTTTTTTAAATCTGATAGACACATCTCAAAGAAAGAAGGCAGTGTCCAAATGCTGCATGAGATCATGTCCTTGCATTTTTGTACTCTCAATTCTGTAAATATTTAGATTTTTCAGAGCTACATATTTATGCTTTAGATAACTCTGCTGGTAATTAAGCCTTTTGGCCTGCAAAAAAAAGATTTTATTTCCCTTGAACTTATATTATTTATTGCTTAAAATGCAGAACACTGTCTACATGGTAGGGTCTGTCATGGTTTAGGAATGGTGTTCTGCAAGGTAGTACTCCCATTAAAACCATGTCACTGCTCACTTCCTCCTGCTCCCAGCTGGGAGCAAAGATCACAGGTTGATATAAGAACAATTTAGTCAAAACAGCAATGAGATAAGAAATTGACAAGTAACAACAACAGTATTAATGACAAGAGGTGTAAGACAAAGAAAAGATTTACACTGAACTCTCACAACAGTAAACAATACCCTCTCCTCGGCCACATTTTCTCGACCTGGAGGACCCCCTCCTCTTCCTTGGAAGAGAGACGCCCTTTTTCCTGTTGCCAGGAGTGGTATAGAGTAACACTGGAGCTTTAGCCATGCCTCCTCTGTAAAAGGGAACCCTGTCCTGGACGAAATCAGGGTAGAGGAAAATGGGAGGAATTTCATAGGGTGGAGAGAGACAGTTTCTAAGTCCTAATTCCATGTCTTTATCAAGATCTATAAAGAAAGACTTCTTCCTTCTTTTCCCCCCCAGAACTTTCATCATTGACCACTAGAATATCTTGATCAACAGCTAACCAATTCTTACACTTTTTATAGAGCACATTTTCCTGCTTTACAGCTCTCTGAAACAATGATTAAAAAGTGGGAAGTGACCATTAATATTTTCCACTTTGAGCTGAAGCTCTTGCAGGCATCTGGCCAAAATACTGTGAATTAATTATAAGTGTATTTATGGCAGCAGTAGAACTTTCTTTTTCTCTTTACTCAGACAGTCGTGTTCTAAAGTGGTACTTGAACTGGTCATATGAAATCATTACTAAGGCACTGGGAAAGAAAAAAGTTTCATTGTTCTTTTTTTCTTTTTAAAATTATGTTTTGTAACTCCATATTTGTAATTCCAGCTTTGTTCGGACTGCATTTTATGATCTCTTGAGTACTTCTGTGCCTCTTGGGGAAATAATTTTTTAAATACATACTTTTCATACTGCATCTCTTTATGGAAATTATAAAGGAATGTATAACAAATAATAGTAATTTTCCTGTAACCAGGGAAAGACATATAAGTTGGTTTGGTTTTGTCTTCTTTTGATCTTTAGCAAACAACTGCTTTTGTCTCTAGCAAGATCTGTACTTTCTGGTGCACCTCACTAGGCTACATACAATATATAATTACACATTTTAAGTTTGAGATGAAATACAAGTATTGGACATGCCTTCTACCATAGCAATTTTCAAGAAAGAGGCTGAATTGATATAAATAAAAATACAACATCTAAAGATGGTTCTTTTCATATGTGTTCACCCATTCTTTAATATCTTTAATGTCTGTCTGGGAGGCACCAGCTCCTTTAAAGTAGTGAAAGCTTTCTGGTGAAAATGAGAGCCATTTGAAGACAGCTGAAATAAGACTTTAATATAATATATATGCAGCTATATATTTTAACATTATTTGAATTGGCATTGTTCTCCGTTATTTCTTCAGCATCGATGCAAGCTATTCTGAAGTTCTATAGTGGCAGTAAAGTAGCTTATCTCTAGGAACACAAAGGCTTATTGGCTACACATTGCAAAGCAAAGTCTTGAAAGTGCTGCAGAAAATCAGTATGTTGGCATTTTCATGGTGGAATGACACTGGCAATGAAACTGGAATTACAAATTTAATTACATAATATAAATATTATGTTAGAGGCATAAGCGGAAATATTTATTTTTTCTCATTCACTTATGGAAAATGACAACAATGTTAAGCTTGGTCAATACAGAAAGGTGTGCATGCGTAGGAAGATGCTATGAAAATGCCCTTTTTCCAAAAATCACTTAGACGAATATTTTTCTAAAGCAGTGGATAACAAAGAAATTCTTGGTTTTGGTTTGAGTAACCACCAACATTTGTTATAGAACACTGCATGTGATCATTATCTACTTATTTGTAGTGTTTCAAGCACAAAAAAAAAAATATTACAAAGGTATACTCAGCTCGGTTCCCTTGTGAAACAAAGACATTAGACAATCAGAATTGTACTCTAGGGAAGGCTGATGTCTGTAGAATATCAAGGAGTTTCAGAGAAACAATGATGCCAAATGCAAAGCCTTCCCTTCATGTGATCTGACAGTGGCAAAAATTAAAGATGCAAATATGTTTTACACATGCTGCTTTTGAAGTGCATATATGAAAACATTTTGTGTAAGAAGGAGCAGCCTAAAAATATTCTGTGTGCTAACAGCTGAAAATAGCCATTTAAATAAGTATGAAAATCCCTATCCTCTCACTAATATTCGAAAAAGCAGTAAAACACGTAGAACTAGTCTATACTGTTCTTCTTAACCACTGTATTTAAAAAGCATTTGTGTCCTTTAAAATATCTTTTGAATTTCTCTTGTAATTGTAAATAGCAGAAAATTTACAGAACAGAACACTTGTTTTAAAACTCTCATTCAAACACACTAAAGCAGACACCAGAACTCTAATTAATGGAGTTAGATTGCAAAGAATGAATGGGATACCTTCAGAAAACAGTCTAACTAAATGTCACTAAATAATCACAAATTTCCACACTACAAGCTGAATTTATATTTTAGGACATTGAAAAAGACAGGCTTCAGACTTGCTCAGTTGAGTTGGCTGCTACTGTGGTGTCTCTTCTAGTGAAAACAGCTCAAGAAAGCCTGAAGGTATTATACAAAGCAATTTCACCACCAGCTTAATAGTTGTGACAGACAAGATATCTTAAATGACCTCTGATGTGCCTTCCTTCATTTTTGCTTCTGGACCTATGCAGAAATACTCTGCTTTCAAAATTTAGACCTTTATTTGCTATATGGAACTAATTTGAACTCAATTGGAATTTATATTTTATTTAATTACTCCCCACAGAAACAGTACTCAGAGCACAAGCCAGGACTAAGATGTCTTCTGGCTATTCTGGATACCCTAGATATCACACCACCAACAGCTATAAGTCTTGTCCCTCCTTCTTCTGCCTCTATGACTTATGCATTCCATGGTGGCCAGTGTCAGTCAGAAGAGGATATCCCTTGAACTACTGTCTGGATTGAATGCCACATACTAGTCAAGTGGAGGATGTAGAAAATTTTTTATGTTCTCAAGCTATGAAAGGAACTGTCACTCATTTTCTGCCTTCCTAGGCAGTTACTAAAATCACTAGGTCATTATATAAAAACAAAGTCACACTTTAACCCTCTTATTTTCCTTTTTAGCTGTGTTCCCTTTGCTGTTAGTCTTTTGTAACCAACGGGGTTTGTGCTCTCTCTGCTAGGCTCAGCATTAATGCTCTCTCTGCTAGGCTCAGCAGAGTTTAACATTTCTCAGAGCTAATGTATTCATGATTTTCTGCTTTCCAGGTGGATGAAATTGAAGAGAATCTGGTCACCCAACTGCTCTAGTCAAAGCATTTGTGCATATGTATAAAATAAGATATCTAGCAAAATTTCAAAACTACCAGCAAGATATCTAGAAAGCAGTAGGTGCCTGTGCAGGTATATAATTCTGGGCATAATCTCTCTTATTCACTTCAGTGGGTTAGGTACTGCATTTCCCATGTCTTAGCTTAGTGGTCATATACAGGGCAATCAGGTGGGTTTTCTTCTTTTTATGTGTCCACAATTGTTCTGCCTTGGGAGCACATTCAATATATCAAATAAATCACAGTTATAGTGAAAAATGGACCTTTCTCCCCACAACATAGCAAGAAAACAATAATTCCTGCCAAAAAAAAAAAAAAAAAAAAAAAAGATTCAGGGGGATTGCCCAGTCAGTCTCTTTGGTCATTGGCCCTATTTACAAATAACTAATCAGAAACCCTAGAGACTTTGGACCGTGTCCATTTTATGCACTGAATAGAAATTCCAGAGTCAAAAACCTTCACCTGGAACTGCCTTGCATTATAATTCCCTGCCAAGCTCTACCAACACATCACCTGAAGAAAAATCTGTCAGGACATGGAAATACAGAGAGCAAAGTGCATATTTTCCAAAGTAAATTCATGAATGATAAAGGCTACAAATCACTGCTCTAAAATGCTTACTGAAAGAAGTTCTGTTTAGTGAATTCTCACCACAGTCTGCAGCACCTGAATGTCTAGTCATCCATGAAGCAGAAACTCATTAGAGCAGACTTGTCTCACGGAGTTCTCTGTAGGAAGATTAATATCTAATATTTTCAAATATGTCTTGGCAAGAACACATGTGCATTAACATTCCAACAACATTTTCTGAATGTGGTTCCAGACGGCGGAAAAACAGAACTTCTTCTGCACACTGATATGTTAGCAGCTCCACAGATAACATCCACCTTTGACACAGTCACAGTGGATCTTTTATTTAAGAAGGAGATATTCTTTAGTGGATCCCTGAAATAAGCAATAACAAATACTGTGTGTTCTTGGTTTCCTGCTGGAGTGGTAATGGGCAGCAACTCAGAGTGTTATTGTTGCCATATGTATCAACAGTCATATTGATTTAATTGGTTGTCATAAAAATCTGACAAGAGGGAAGCCAGTTTATAGCTGGGTATGGGCCAGAAAGTTACTAGTGAATGGACTACTGAGATCTCTCAAGAGTCTCTTTGTCTTTTCCCAATGTCATTGAACTGCTTGTCTTGTTCATAATCTAGAAATAATCCATTTTATGGATGGAAATGTAGGCCATTTACTTTTGGATCCAATTTATCTTACAGAATGGCAGAAAACCTTACACTGTAAGGAAACAATCTGTATAAAAAATATATATAAACTCCCAGAAACAAAAAGTGTTTTCACTGAGGGCAGCAGATGGGCTGCCTTACCATTTGTCTCTGTATCATCCATCCTTAATTCTGTGCTGCATTTAAACTAGTTCAATCTTTGCTTGACATCAAAAGACAACCACAAGCAAGAACATCTATATTACATAACAGAATATTTAGCACTTGCATGAGAACTGTCATACAGGAATCTTAATGCACTCTTGCATATCTGTGGTTTACTGCAGGATAGCATTGCTACCCACATTTTATGGAAAGGGAAGGAAAGCAGAGATGCTTGAGAAATGATGTGACTTGACTGCAGTGTGAGGTAAAACCAGGAGTGGAGCACAGAGCTTCAGTTTCAGGCTATGGTCTTTACTAAGAAAACAGCCTGTTGATGTTTTTCCTGCCACCCTTGATCTGAAGTGCTATAAAAACATTCCCCTTGTTTGGAAGAAGAAAACAAAACTACAGTTACCTCCCTCCTTGTTTAAACAGCAAGTACTTTTTTTTGGTGTGTAGCTTGTTGTTTGTATCTTTTAGGTTCAGCCATCAGGAATTTGTGCCCAGCCTGTATGAACCTCCTGGGCTGCCTCTGTGCTCAGTGTCTTCTGGCAGCTCTTTTCCCTGTAAGATAAATATATCTACAAAGAAACAAGAATATCTTCATGTGTTGAGAACAACATATAAGAATCACATAAGAATAGAGTTTGAACAAGTTTGAAGCAGCCAGCTGTATCAGTGTAATATTTACATCTTTATGAATGCTTTCAGATGCACCAGAACTGCTGTAGATTCAATGCAGTCTTGTTTCAGTGAAAATGCAACTTTAAAGTTTCATTGGGTAATATTATACTCTATAGATTACATTAACCTATGAAAAGGAGGGTCATGCACTTAAAGAAAACGTTCCCCTTCATTTTTATTAAGAAAGATTCCTAATGATTATTACTTATTTTGAAACTGAAGATAAAAGTGATGTAAAAATGCTACACTAAAGAGTATGCTGTGGTGTTGGTGTTTTCCTGCAGTAAAAGATTTACCAGACAATATCCCTCAAAACTCACTATCCAAAACATTACCTGATTTTTTATGGGAGGGCTCAGAGATCTATGAATGTAGAGAATTTGTAAATCTAGGTATTTTTCTCAATAAAATTATACTATGCAATAATCAGATTTGGCAAACTCATCAGAAAAAATCAAGTGAAATTCTCGACTTTCATGCCTAGTAAATAGTCATCTAGTTATGAATGAATTTAAATATAAAAGTGAGCATCAACCTGCTCTTGAGAGATGATTACAGAAAACAGCATACCACCATGGCAAGAACTGTACAGCAGTGGAAACTTTCCATGCAGTAATTAAGTTGATACCCATTAGCAAAGGACAGTGCATCCAAGCCATGAAATTGTCTTGAAACAGATTCTGCACAGTAGTTCACTCCTACTTCAAAATACTCAAGTGAACAATCATCAGATCAAATATATTATTAATTTAAAGAGACTAGCTGATTTTGGCTACTATGGCACAAACCTTGAGAAGAATCTGTGCCTCCCAAGAGTTTTAGTCAGTTTCCACCATGAAACTGGAGACTGAGCAACTTGCCTTAAGGAGAGTATTTGAAGCTGTAGGAAAAGAAAGCTGGTGGTCTCATAATCTGTGGTGAATTGCACCTGTGCAATCCTACTTACTGCTGTTGGCTTGTTTCAGATGGTACAAAGCTGTGTGTTGAACACTTGTATGTTAAATTCCTGATGGGTTTAAATTCCTAAGATCTTACTATACTCTAGCACAAATATCAACTGCATTAAAGCAATACAAAGCAGCTCATTGAAGAACCTGATTTGCGCTTGTGAAAGGCTTATCTGAAATTGTTTTAGGAGGTGACAACAAATTATTTTCCATGAATGCAGATAAAGAACTGCACATCCCAGCTATTTTATCCAATATGCAAGACAATGCATACAACTTTTTTGGCATCTATAGAAACAGAAATATTTTTATATTTGTTAAAGCTAAAAGAGAAGTTGATGATATTCAAGCAAGAAAAATCTAAAATGGCTCACCTTGCAGATAATGTATAAAATGCTAGGTTTGGACACACACAAGTACAGAGCATTTCTAAAGAAGCAGTTACTGACTTTCAGCCAAGTGCATAACAACAGATTTTGGTGTTTTCCTCTTCTCTGTAGGTGTTATATGATCTCTATGTATTCAATCATACTTTTCTGATTTATCTGCTATTAGATTGAACACATGAAGTTGAGGACCTACACGAAACTTTAGGGACTCAAGTCTATTTCTAAATAACAGTGAGATGATAAAAGCCAGCAAATAGCCACTTCCTAAAACACCACATGCTTAAAGTACCTGCATTTTCCATTTTCAAATTTAGCTGGTCAGAATTTTTCTTTTAAAATCCGGTAAGCAGTCACTATCCCCCAGGCACTTTGGGTATTTAGCCTCATCTAAGCCCACATGTACCACAAGAGGTCAATTCAAACCTGACTGTACCCAGTGCTTAGTGCTAGAGGATAGCACAAGAACAAGGTCCCAAACTTCATGGGAGCTAGGCAACCTTGTAGGATACCATTGGCTACACTACTTCCAAGGCACTGTCGGCCAGTGGTTGCTAATCTTATGAATAAAGATTAATGTCAGCTATTTCCAGACTCATGACTGACCTCAGTTCCTGCTGAGTCCCTCGAAGCCCTGGGACATCCCATGCAAGGCAAGAGCTGCCCCATTAGAGAATTTTCTGTTTTCCCTGTATGACTCAGTTTTTTATCAGTTATGTCCATTGCTGAGCTGAAGAGCTATGAAGTTCAAAGCTGGCCAGTTGTAGTTAAAACTTTTCCATATTGAAAAAAAAGCCAAGTCAGTTAATGTGTTTCATGATCCTAGCTGGAAGATGAACCAAAGTTAATTAGTTAACCAGCTACGACCAAATAAAATATTAGCTTTTCACGTATCACCATACTTTTGCTGCTTTATTTTATCCTTTCCATAAACAAAGGAAATTCATATGACCAGGAAAAAAAATCAAAAAACCTCCACATTATTATTCAGAGTATTATCAATTAACCTTCTGCAGAACTTAATCTCTTCCCATGGAGTAACCTTTCAATTGCATTCACTCTATTTTTCCTTCCCAATAGCACTGCTTTGTGCTGCTCAGGCTGACAGTATTGCTCATCTGCACTGATTTTTGCATTGCTATTCTGAAAAGTAACATCAGAAACTGTGCTCTTTCAAAACATTTTATGCATATTTAAATTCTTAATGTATTTTGACTCTCTCAGGTTTTACTCCCGTCCCTTCATTTTCCTTTACTTTGCTGCTTTTAAAAAGGTTAAATCATGGCAGCAATCAAATAAAATGCCCAAAAGTCACATTTTGCAATGTTGAGGCAAATATAAAAGCCCACGATAAAGAATTTTTGTAGTGTCTGGATTGGTTTCAAACCAATCTTTTTAAATTGCAAAGTCCCCAAAAACTGTCAAGGGCCTTTGCAATTTATCAGGACTCATTATTTGATTTTTGATTGCTACTCCACAATTTTTCCAGCATTTTATCAACAACAAATTTTATAAAAGTAGGTAGGTACTACTTATCTAAGTCTAGCTCAAAAATACATATAGTAAATAAAAGTTCACAGCAAGAAAGCATTTGACTCTAAGAGAAAAAGCTAAGCAGGGTATCATTACATTGTATCAGAGACAATCATCTCTCCTCATGGTCTCTTACCAAGGCACTCATGCTGCCAGCTGCCACCCAGATTGGAGAGCTAAGGAAAAAGTTTGGAAAGTAGTCCAGAGGCAAAAAACCACACCTGCTTTCCAAAGATTTCACTGTTTCTCTGCCTACAGGGGGTTGAGTTGTTAGGGAGCAGAACAAAGCAAATGCCTCCACAGACTTTTTTACCCACATAACCCGAGCCTAGACTATGTGGTCTCCATCTTCTGTTCCACAGGTAGCACGAAGTCTGGAAGCTCCACTTTAACAGAGCAACTGATAAGTCTGACTAAAAGCCATGAAAAGTTCAGCCCTATTTCCTATGGTATAACCATTTTGAGAATTTTATTTGGAAAAAATATAATTCATACCAAACCAACATGAATTATTATTTCAGGTGTGCTTGAAGTAGTGGAGACTCTATAATTAGCATCAGTGCTTAGTTCTTTATTTCAGCTGGAACATGTCACCTCCAGCAGTAAAGGACTCACAAACTTCATGATAAACCATTGATTCAATGAGATAAAAAAAAAAAAAAAAAGATAAAAAAATAGAGATTAAAAAAGCTTAAGTGCCACCTACTGAATGACCAGAACCACTTCCTGACCCTCCTACATCCTTCCCTTGGGTCTAGCATCCAGGCATGGATCCTGTTTGCTGCTAATTTGGAATCAAATTCAGGAGCCAAAAAACACGTTGGTCCAGAGGTTAAAAAAACCTTAGAATTAAGTTTAAAAAACTGAAATTTGTTTGATTTGGTTTGTTGTTTGTTGGGGTTTTTTTCCAACATTCATGTAGTTCTTTCTTCTCAATATCACAAATACATTTTACAAATCCTTCTACAATTATGAAATTATATTTCTGGTACAAAAAAAAAATATTTGTTTTAACTCTTTGTTCCAATGAGAATCTGCAGGTATACTGAAATTGAGATGTCTTGTCTGCAATTATCAAATTTTTAAATAATTAGCAAACAGCTTAAGTATTTTCACAAATGAGTCAGTCATGGAAGTAACAGGCAACACTGGACAAAGAAAATAGGAGTTGTGTTGTCAGCATGAGGGATTTCACTGCAGGAGAGTTGCTGTGGCTTTCATTATTTCAATGGTCAATGGAGGTTGCTATAGAAACTACATCGTTAGCAAGCTATGCAAGCAAAAGAAATATGATAAAACCAAAACTAAAATAGTGGAAGGATTAAAACCCCAAGGATTTGTCTAACAGCTTAATATAATTTATTGGTTATATCTTTCAATCATATCACTGATTGACAAGATTCCTAGTAACAATATAATATACTCAGATATCACTTTTATGTAAGTCCCATCAGGTGTCATAACATTTAATAATAAAAATCAGCATCAAACAAAAACCCTTTATATATCAGTTAAAAAATGAAATAACATCAAGTTATTTCAATATGTAAAAATAGTATCTGGCTTCACAATATATTAACCTTCCATAATACTAATAAGTAACAATAATATCTCTTGTATGACATATTTTCTTTGCTTAGAGGAGAAATAACATTTTAATATTTAAACCAGTTTTTTTTTGTATGTCAGAAAGTACTTTCAAATAGTTACCTGCCTGAAGGATGTGTGCACTGATGATCACCTGCATAACAAGTTGACTTCATTCAGTTGATGTCACAGTTTACATTGATTTGAATATTTACACTTAATGAATGAAGTCCAAGACTCTTCCATTTTGGATAACCAAGTAAACAACCAAATCAAGATTTTAAAACATGTGGTATTGAAGACACTTAGAAATCTAAAAACTCTAAAAAGAAGGATACATATGACATGTGATCATATATCATTCCGAGTGTGTACAGAATCCCTGGGCTCTCTTCAGTGAACATACGGGTTTTTGATTTCTCCATAGCCACTCTGTCCTCTAAATTAATTTCTTTTGTGTACCCTTCCAGTAATAACACAACATGATTTTTTCCTTTTAGATATGACTGCAATAAATATATACAAAAAAAGTGGTACACACCAGAACCAGCAAATCCTATTTTTTATTTTCTGTTCCTGTGATCCTGTGATCAGGGCTGAGTGGGAGAACCCTGAGCTTTTCATTTCAGGTAAAGCCTAGCTGGGTTGGTTGGTTTTGGTGGTTTGTTTGTTTGTTTGTTTGTTTATTTGTTTGTTTTATATAGGAGTGCACAGCATTAATCAGCAAAAGAGATGCATTGAGTAGGCAGAAGCCAAGAGAATGAAAAAATCTGATAATCAAGATTCAAACTGTGCCAAGTAACCAAAACCAACAGCAATATTAGTGTCTTCAGACAAAGAAAAGTGACTTGAGGAACACAGTAAACCACAAAACATTTACCCTCTATTCAACTGCAGCTTGTTCCTCTAGTCATCACAAATAAATCTTTTACCATCACTTTGCTTTCCAGGTGTATGGAGAAAAAAAAAGCTAACATACAGAAATGATTGCTTGCATGTCCATTGAAAGCTCTGGCACTTTTAACTCCAAAGTCTCTTGAGAAATGCTGATAGGCTCTTGCCATTAGGTCACATTAGGAAAAAGAATACAAAGTGTTTCATAAATATTTGCACAAACACTATAGGAAAACACACAAGGATGATTAAACTGAAAGAGAGCATTTAATTTTTTTTTTTATTTTAATAGAGAAAGCAAAATCCCAAGAAATATCAATTTAAATAGGACACTTCTGGTTTGCACTGTTCCATGATTTGGTCAGTTTTGTCATTTTGGCTGGGCTATTAAAAACAATTCTCAGAAAAGGCAATGAGACTTCAAGTGCCTCATTCCCTTATCATCCCAGAGGGCTGAGACTAATGTCTGCTATGGGGCTGTGCCAGGAACATGGTCTTTTCTTGTTAGTGCTGCTCCTGGAAAAAAAGAGAACTATTGTACACCTCTTAACGCACTTTCCTCTTGCCGTGTCTCTCAAACCTGTCACACAATTTGAAAGAATATTAGAACAGACAGAGAGTGCAGAGTTGAAATCAAACATAAGTCCTTATTTCATGAAACCTTTGCATATCACAGGTTCTGTTTTATGAAATGGTCAACTGTTTGCCCCCGAGTCCTCATCCATTACATCCGCATAAAAAAGACCATCTCGCAGTCAGAGCTGGGCAAACTGTTGGATGCTGCCTCAATCTGGCAGGAGAGAAGAAGTTCACTGCCTAAGCCCACTAGCTCAATAAATGCCAGCTGACTCAAGCTGAGCCAAGGCAGCTGAGGGACAAATATAAAATAATTTCTTCCTTTGTAGAAGAGAACATCTGAGGCTCTTATTGGTTGTGCTTAAACTTTGGATTGGGGTTTTCTCAGGCAGAGAGAGCTCTGAGATGTACCTGCAAGTGGGGCAGAGGATACTAACATGGCTGCTGATGAAGATCACTTATCAAGACAGAAATTCTTAAGAGTGGATATGACGTATTCCTGGAAAAGGAAATTGTCTTGTTTAAGAACCTTTACTTGGTGTAAAAACTTTTTTACAGATAAACGACCCGAGGAACAGATGTCTGGATCTGTCTTACTCAGTTCATGTTCTTCAGTGAGGAGCCTCACCCTGGACAGCAGAGTAGCCACTAGAGGCAAAGGATCATCCTGGAGAGAATTGGCACACTTCACATCTAGGTCAGGTGGGGAGATTCTGGCCTCAGAAAACAGCTTAATTCAGTTGCCCAAGGCCACCCACCAAGTTAATGTCAAACCTCAGAGCAGAACACTGTTCTTAACCCTTTTCCTTTTGGTGTCAGTCAGACAAGAGGGCAAGTGGATTCAAAATATAGGGCTTTCAATAGTGGAAAGGGGAAAAAAAGGAGTTAATTTTATGTGACTATGTTGTCTATCTCTGTCGCATTTGACTCAGGGTCAGAATATTCCATGTTTAATTTTCACTGTGCTTATTGGCACAGCTTTGCCAGGGCCCCATAGGTGCAAGCACTCCACTGGCACATTCAGGAAGAGGCACAGGCTGTGATCTGCACCCAATAGGCTCCACAAGGATTTGTGGGCAGGCTGGTATAGATGAGGTTGGCTTTATGGATGTAACTGTCCTGTGCAGCTTGCTGTTGGAGCCAGGAATTAGTCCTGGCCATGTCTGAACTCCAAGTCAAGTTGTATGTCACTACTTCAAAGCAACATTTGAAGTAATTTGAATGTATTTTCAGCTTTCCTGTGTTTGGGAGAATGTGAGATATTGCAAAAAGATTGTGTTAGATTGAATATCAATCCAAGCTCAAAAAATTTTCCTCTGGAAACTTAATATGTTTTATTCATCCAAGGAAAGGTTAACAAAGGGCCGAACCAATAATTCTGGTGACTGCTCTAAAATTTCTGTAGTTTTTAAGTTTGTTTTTTGTTCAGTGGATTATACAACTTTCAGTAAAGCTGCCTATTGTGCTCTCTTCTAACCCTCAGGTGATATTTCTCATTCATTCTTGTGCTGATTCCTTACTGTGGTTTGGGGTTCTTCTTCATGTCACCTAAGTCCAGATCAATGTCTCCTTGCAAAGTATGCAAGGCCTACTTTGGGGTCCTATATTTGCAAAATTATTTGAAGAAAAAAATGATTGGCTCATGTTCCTTCTGAATATGCACTTCTATCATAATAAGGATTTTCCTGTAATTACATTCTGGAAGAGAGACGTTAGAGGCAATGATGCAAATTTCAGCTTGAGAAAAAGGTAATTGTTTTTTGGGTTTTGGGGGGGTTAAAAAAACTGACTTGTATTAAAATTAGNTGAATATGCACTTCTATCATAACAAGGATTTTCCTGTAATTACATTCTGGAAGAGAGACATTAGAGGCAATGATGCAAATTTCAGCTCGAGAAAAAGATAATTGTTTTTTGGGTTTTGGGGGGGTTAAAAAACTGACTTGTATTAAAATTAGATATTAAATTAAAGTAAATATAATTAAATAAATATTTTTTAGGATTTGTTTGGGTTTTTTTAATTGCAGGATGTACAAATTCATAGTATAAGTTCTTCAAGCAGATTCTCAGATCTTAATTTATTCCATATTTCATGCAAAAAAGGTTTATTGTTAGGCAATTTTTTCCTCATAGTTTTATTGTTACTCAATCTTTTTATCATCATTTCCTAAGCCATAATAATGTATTTTAGATTTTCTGCTAAATCACAAGAGAAAGTGGGCATATGCCAATCATGAGTACGACCTGTCAGGAACTAAATAGAATTTTTGCCCCATTTGGATCCAGACTAGCTTAGTTTCTTTCATATGAACTCCATGACATTTTTAATTAAATTATTTTTTACCATAACATTATGTGGTACTGAGCCCTTACATTGTATATGATAATACATTTAACTTCATTAGCTGACGTTAGTTATGTAAATGTACTTTAATTTGTTATTTGTCTATGCATGATATGAGCTTTTCCATGGCTTTGATCAGAAGACTAGTCAGCTTGAATACTCAAAGTACCCTATCTCTTTTCATATCAGGACAGTATATGTTTCTTACAAATCAAAAATTGTGACCGAGAAATTCATGAGTTAACTTTGATTTATGGTAGATGTGGGCTTTTTCAATTTTGTGCTGATTCAAATTGCATTTTTACACTAGATTTTGGTTAACTTCCTTGCCAATTGATAGTAGTTTTTTGCATTGTATTTGATAGCTGTTCTACCCTTGTCTCTGAACTATATGAACAGCAGGATTTTCTTTTTTTTCTGTAATTTTATAAGCATTAATTCTTAAATATCTGATAGCTTCCCTTGCCTGTTATCAGTCACTGGTGACATTTATTGTGGATAAAGCATTTATATATCCTTACATGCATAAACACGTTTCTATGTCTTTCTATGTCTACATATACTTGATGCACGACATTCCCATATCTTTTCTGAAATGGGATGACTTTCTACTCACAGGAAATATTTTGGTTTGTTTTGGAATTGCAATTAATTTCTCCAGAAAGCACTGGTCAACAGTTCCCAGTTAACAAGTTTAAACCAGTCCTGATATAATGGATATGTAAAGCAAAACAATGAAAACACGAGAGCAGAGAGTCAGGATTTTGCAGACCATCAGTTTTTGGTGCCTAACTCACAATATTAATGGTTTGATTTTCAGTGGTACTTCTTGCTGGCAAATTTACAGTGATTCCAAGAGCTGGTAAGATATTCACAAGGGCAGCCTAATATATTGTATATTTATCAAATATTAAACATTAATTGTTTGGATTATAAGGGATGGAATCACAGAAGTATGTTTATATTGTCTCCACTTCTAGCAAGGCTGGCTAACAATAGTGTGGGGTTATGTCCAGGTTACTAGTGGGTTAGTAACACTGGACCATGGTTCCTAGATGAAAAAAATGGATCCTAACAAAATGAACACATCTTGGAGGACAAAAATCTCTTCAGACATCACCCACTTAAAAAGTTGCCACAAAGGCAAGACAAGTGTCTGCCAGAGCCATTGTGTGAAAATATCAGGCTGCCCATCTTTTTCCAAGATTTACTGACTGAACCCTATATGCCATTCAGTCCAAAAGACTCCTGTGAAACAGATATTTGCATGGACTTCTGAATCCATCAGTACATTACACACTCAAATCTTATTATTTTAACAAGGCTTCTTGCTGTGCCCCTTCCAAATGGACATTAAGGCTCAACACCAGAAGAAACAGCTGGGACAATGAACTTCATCACTGCAAACACCTGATGACTACTTCCACCAGCCCTTTCTTTTCTCTTTCTCTTGCAGAATGCCCATTATTTTTGTCCTCCTGGCAACAATTAGCTATCATCAGGCTCTCTCTCTCAGCCACCCTTTCTGCTGGAGTCTAATCCCCCTCAACACAGTCCATTCTTCTGGCTGTTGCCATTCTTTGTTGGTTACACCGCATGCACAAATTAATAAAGGCTCAATTTAAGGACTGACTCAGCCAGCTCACAGCACAAATGAGTGCAGCTGTTTCTCTGCCTGAAATTTTCAGCTTCTTTTGGGGGGCTTTTTTTTCCTCTTGGTTTGAAAATATATTGTGTGTGTGTATGTGTGTATGTGCATACAAATTAAACGTGATTTTTGGCAGATGCAATTGCCTAGGGAAGTTGACAACATGGATCTGTTTAGCCCATCTGCCCCTGAGGATCCAGCTGAATTTCTTGCAGAGCTATAAGGTTAGGACTATTGAGTTTCCAGTGTCACAGGGTGGATTCTCTACCTCAGACATGCTGGCATTCTGATCCTGGGAGGTCCCCTGCCCCCCTGCCCCCCCCCAAAACAAAGAAAAAAGAAAGAGAAACATCTGGATTCACAGGGGCAGCTTGTCTGCTGAGCTCAGCAATAAGGATTCCTGTAGCTACAGCTCCACCCCACTGTTAGGGGACTTAGAAGGCACTTAACAATTACTGTCTTTACTATAGTATTACAAGTGCATTTGATATCATATGTATAGTATGGTCCTTTAGATTTTACACATAAATATTTTTGGGGTCTAGTTCAGAATGAAACATATCCACAGAGAGATAAGCATCATGGTGTTTTAATTTAATTTAGTGACTAGTCCTGAAATTAAAGGATATTTTACTTAAGTTAGTGACTAGTCCTGAAATGAAAGGATATTTTACTTAAGTAACCATGCTATGGTTATATTCTCTTACATTTGCTTGAATTTTAGAATTCTGAGTGATGATTCAACACCAGAGCAATAATGCACCTCAGGTGATTGGGGAAAGTACATTCTGAACATGCAGATATTATTCTTCACTGTTCATTTCAACTGAAAGAATTTAGTCTTTGATCATGAAACTGGAGTATTTGATTCTGCTCTCACTGAAGTCAAATAAGAGTGTCACTGTTGGATAGATGTCTGTAAAATGTTAGGATATATGTGTTGATGAGACTGCAGCTGAAATTGTTTACTGCTTTGGGTTTTCTTTCGCTGTTACTGGGCTTTAAAGGCAACAACAATATATAACTACCTGGTGTTGGAACAAAAACCACTCTTATTGACTTCTTGGAGTTTGGCATTCCCTGTAGTCAAATGGGGTCTTATTTTCTGAGATACATAATTATTGTAGAATCCAATTGAGTAAATATTGCTGAAAAACAATCAAGTACAGGTGTAAGCCTTAGACCCTCGGGAATTTTCCACAAGCTAGAACAATTAGTTTATATTTTATATCTATGTGTGTGTGTATGTATATATACTTGTAGATATACACACCTATTTATTTTACTTTCAGATTTGTATGCTTATGGGGGTAAGCACTGACCAAAGTGTACATACCATTCAACAGCGACTTGAGCGTGGGCTCAGCCCCTCCATACTACCATAATCCAAACAGCAATAAAGGCAACTTGGTATTTGAAACCAGAGGACTTATATACTTAGAATTAAACAGCTTCTGAAGATCTTTATTACAGCAGGTTAATCAGCTCCTCACCAGAACACACCATCATTTCAATAATGAAGTTCTGTGCTCACATTCACTGAAGCAGAACTCTTCACTTTCTTCCAATTTTTAACAGCAAGGAAATAAATATATGTTATTTAGTCTGTTCCATCTTTCTTTTTTTTTTCTTTGTAAGAAATTAGATACTCAGTTGCCATCAATCAGGTGTAAACTACTACCTTCAATGTCGAATACAAATATTACATAAATTATATTTTTGAGTCACTTGTGGAATAGATATGAAATTATTAGACATGCAGAATGTAAACAGTAGGGCAAAAGTCTCTGAATTGACCTTTGAAAGAAAGTTATTTAAATAAGTAGAGTGAAAACAAGAGGTAAAAAGGGTGCAATTCAGAAGAGAAATGTGATTCATAATTTCCTAGAACAAACATGTACATTTAAATTCAACTGTGCTAAAAAAAAGGCAAATATTTACGTGATCAGAATCTCACCCAGCCCAGTCCCCACACTTGTACACATGAATAACTTTACACACTTTAGCAGTGAGAGTTTCTTGAATGGCATTGCTCAGGTAACAAATTTATTGTATCTGTCTGTCACCATGTAATTGTTACGCACTGTGAGAAAAGCTTTCCAGTCTAAAGAAAATAACATCACAATCTGAAATAAACATTTTTAGAAATAAAAATAAAAATATTACCTTTATCTGTAGATTGTGCTATTAATAGCCACTGATTTTTAGGTCATACCTCATTAAGAGCTTCTGTACCAACGAAATCTCTTTCTAGATTGACAGGTGGCTGCTTTAACCTAAAAAAAAAAAAAAATTAAAAAAAAATCTTATTTTGAAGGCTTTTTATCATGAAAAAACCTCTCAAGCAGCCCAGTGCATTGTGATTTCCCTGGTTCTTTTCCTTCTGAGCTGTTCAATTAGTTGGAAATCTCTCTCTGATGGACTGAAGCAGCTTGAGTGAACGCCTGAGCGCACAACCAATTAGGCTCATTTGAAGTTGCAGAATTGCCTTCTTTGGTGTTAAAACCCCATGTCAAACACTGGGTCTAAGATCATTTGTAGTACAAAATGAGATTGACAGAGCAGCTGTACCAGGGGGCATGCCTGCTGGACGACTTAATTGTGGGGACTGAAGGGCCATCATGAACTGGCGTGTGGAGATTGTATCACCACTGCTGCATTACAAATGCTCTTTATTAACAGTGATCTGTAATCAATGAGCTCAGGCTTTTTGCCAGAGCTCCAAAATCAGATAGGCAGCTCTTCTCACAAGGAAGAGGAGGAGTCACCGGAGCAGGGTGCTGTGCGGAGAGCAGGAGCAGGGATGCGCTTCCCGGCACCTGGGTGGTGCGCTGGAGCTGCAGGGAGGGAAGCAGAGACCCAATAGCGCTGAGCTCTCCGCGGTGCCCAGCACCGCCTGCGTCAGCTGGGCTGGGCATGTGGCACTGTACAGCAATCCAGCCTAGACTGGCATGAATGAAACATGGCTACTTCAGCAGAATGATATGTTAGGAGTCAAAGAAACTACGCCGACTCGTGCTGGTGTGAACAAATAGTCTTGATGGTGGAGTAATGTCTATAATTTAATGTTAATCCCATGATACAAATGACACCAAGGAAATACAGTAGGTTTGGTTTCAGCAAATTAGTGAATAAAACCCCAGTATACTTTATTCTCTTGATAGAAAACCTTTAGTATTTTTAGTAAGGCATATTGCTTTTGAAAAGAGTAATTGCTTTCCACTGATGCTTCCAAGTCAACAGTTTTGTTTATTCCTCCATTATTACAACCAACATCCTCTTAGTGTAACAAAGTGAGTTGTTTTTCTGGGAACAAATAGATGTATCTGCAAATATGTTCAAAGATTGCTTTATGATGAGACAGATATAAACCCAAGGTCTAAGTCAACCTTAAAGCCAAAATCAGCAGTAGCTGATAGTAATTACCTACCCAATGCCTTTGCTATGAGGACAACTTCACTTGTTTTTTTCAAAGGCATTTTACTCTTCTCTTTATCACTTTCTGAAAGAATACCAGAAAGGGAAGTAAGAAATTTCAGTGAACAACACAAGAACAGTTCAAACTAGTGTGGCAAATCACATGCAGATGAGCTCTAGTTTAATCAAACAGTTTCTGTCCCCTCACTATATAGGCTGTTAATTTTTAGGTGCATAATCTAAACTTCTGGGTTCTCATATAAGTCAGAGTGACAGGTTTCATGTTTCATTACAAGCATTTTTTTTTCTTTGATTTATTTTTACTACAATATATGATTATATGTTCAGGTGTTTATTACAAAAAAATATTTTTTTCTGAAGGGTTTATTTTGCTATTACCAGTAATTAATTCCCACATATTTCTAAAGTCTTCAAATAAGACAGATTTGCTTTGTGTCATTCTGCATCTGCTGCAGCATAAGCAGCAGACAGTTGAAATCAAATAATTCAAAGAAGTGTTTCTGAAGTAAATAGCTGCACATACTACCATATTTTAAATTATCCTTAGGAAATCATACAGGAAACTTGGCAGTAAACTTGACATTGTTTAGACTGCAGATTGTATCACTTCTACCTCATGGTTCCCATATGATTCCATCCATTTGCTCACTCTTATCTTACAACTAGAGAGTGAGCTCTGAGGTGGGAATTGTATTTCTGTTCTCTGTACATTGTCTAGCTCAACACCAGCATTGCCTTTGACTAGTGCCCCAGGAAACTACAGTGAAATCACTTACTGCTACTGGCACCAGAAATTGTAAGAAAAATGCAAGAATCTCACTAGTTTAATGTTGGAAACAAAATGTCATTTTATTCTATTATTTATGCAGTGTTTATTTACCTGTTGACAGATCTTGTGAAATGTTCCTTCTGTGTCAGCAATTTCTGATAGTAGGGTGGTGAAAGGTACAGAACACGGATATAGCTACAAAAAGTTTTAGTATATCAAGATAATAAAAAAAAATATAAAAAAGCTCAATTCTTTTTAAATAACAGTGTTTATTCAGTCTGTCCATCAGTACACTTAACCATCACATTTCATACCTGCTAGTATTTTTGCCTTGCTGTTTAGACAAGTTCACTCCAACAAAAACAAGTGCCTAAACTGATATTCTATGTAGCTTAAGGAAATAAGTAGTCACTAAATATGTGTCTGAAATTAACTGGCTATGTGTTTGCTCATACTAATGTTGTTGCAACTAAACTAATGTCTCACCCAGTTATTAAACATATTAAATATTTCTTTTTTCCTCTCACAGTTTCTGCGTATTCAACTATCTTTACCACACATCTCAGAGTATGGCCCTACTTAAACTGATTACTGAGCCACTGAAATCTGGTTCTGTTGTCTTTATGTCTTTATGTTACTTTTCCAGTTACACAATCTCTTTTTTTTTTTTTTCGTCTTGTTCACTATATCTTACAAAACTTTACTGCCAGCAAAGGTCAGAATATAACACACATTGGCCATGGAAAGGACTGGATGATTACACCCAGGCAAAATTATTCTGTAAATTTGCAAGATATCAGCAGCCTGTGAAAGTTTTTTTCAGCTATGATGGTGAATAGGTAGGCAGCATGCTGTCAGCATCAAGCAGAACTCTGGTTTCAAATACCAAAAGGAGATTGCAGAACTCTGGGAGAGGACTACAGCCTCCTTGAACAGGTGGTTGTCCTACCTCTTAAAGGATGATCTAATAATAAAGAAAGGTTGTGTTTCCTTCCTATATCCCAGGTTTTCTGGGGAAAAAGAGAGAAAGTGAGTAGTGTGGAAAGCTGTAGGAAACTCCTTGCTACATTTTGAAAGTAAGAACTAATGTTTCATTAAAAGCATACATGGAAGCTTTTTTTGTCAGGCTTTGTTTAAGTCAAAGTATTTTCCCTTTCTCCTACTCTGCCATGAAAGATGAGACGATGGATTTATTAAAAACATACCTTGCTTCTTTAAATCTGTTCAAATTCTTCCATGCTTATTGTCTTTAAATGATTTCACAGATATAAAAGGAATAAGTGTTGATGCTTTTAAGTTTTCATGCTCATTTGTATGCTAAATGTTTTTGTATAGAGAAATCAAATTGTTCACACTTGTGGAAATGCCACATACTATACTTATCTGTATTTCTATTTAGGGAAGTCAAATAGACTGCAGCCACATTTTCTTAAGAAACAGAAAGAAAATTAAAACAGAATACACAAATGTATTGGCATTGCTTATCACGAATCTGTGACTTTTTATCTGGCTATCAAAAGGAAGTTTCCTGCAACTGTAAGTAAAGGAGAGAATAGTGTCACTGGTATTTTCAAGATGAATCTTTTAAAGAGGAGTCAAACATTATAACAAGATAACACCATAACAAGAACAGATAACACCACTGTACCAGCAGTTGTGTCTGGAATATATAAACGTATTTTTGAGACTAATAAACCATTGCCAATCATTAGGTGGATTCAAGACTTCCTAGAAGAGGACTTGTTGTTTAACTAGCAGGCATTGATATTTTGTGCCTTTTTTTTTGGTGGCAATGTTAAGCAATCTTTAACTAAACAAACTGTGTTTAATTTTATCATTCAGAGAATGATAAATAATGACAAGCTTCAATCTAGTTTTGAAAGCTTTTTTGCATTTCTTATCTCTGCTACCTTTTGTTAATTACCTGAATATAAGGGAATAAAATGTAATTTTATACAAAATATAATATTATTTATATAATTTTATATGTAAGATCAATAGAAGAAAGCATGTAACTTCAGAAAACAATTCATGTAGCCTATCTTAATACAACCACTTTAAGGTAAAACTAATTGCTTGCTTCTCTCTTTGACTAGATATGGCCCCTAGAGAGTCTAACCTGGATTTAAGCAACTTTTAACATCTAAATTAGGGAAGATGAACCTTCACCCAATCTATAAATCTGCTGAATTTCCAACCAAGCCAGAAAATCTGCTGCTGTATCTGCATGAGACAACATCAAGGCTGCTATGGTGACCCTGAAAGCTTTTACCTTTGCAGTTCTGCTCCAGTAACTGTAAGTTACTAATATGTCCCTGAGTCTCCACTATCAATTTCTTTTTTCATTGATTACCCTTTTCCATATGTAAGGATATGTTGACGTGCTTCTCTGAATAACATTTAACATTAGCAACAGTTATTGTGGCCAAGCAGAATTTAAGACATAAGGAAGTCTTTGCTCATTTATGGTTTAGAAATTTTTTTTTTCAGGAGCCAACCTGCTAATCATATAAAAAATATAAAATGAAGAATGACATCCAGGAGAAAATAATATCCTAAAAGTAGTAGAATCTCCAGAAAGAAAATATGCAGAACATGAACAGGCTACAGATAACTTCAAAGTACCATATTCTGAGCCTATTTTGTTCATTTTATGGTTCTATTATCAATCCTATTTATAGATATTTGCAAGGATAAAAGACCCAAAAATAGGAAGTCAAACCAACTTAAAGAAAAAACATGAAAGAACAGTAATAGTATATTTCATGAGCAGTCCAAATTAAGTTATCTTCAACTTTGATGTGGGTATTTGCAAATTATTGTCCACTTGGATTAAATGTGAGACAATTTAAAACATTTCTTTAGTGTCATTTCTTGAGTGAAAACTGTTGTTGCTTACATTAATATAGAAGTAGAACCTTTCCTACAATAGGAAAAATACCTAAGGAAGCAATGATTCAGTTTATTGCTCCTATCAGGTGCTTTACTTGTTGTAATCATTTAAGCTGTTAACAAAACTATTTTACTTATTTATACAAGTGGAAGCCTGATCTGTGCATATTGTGTATCACTCACCTATATTGTGTCACACAGTATTAAAAACTTCTATGATATTTTTATTGCACTTACTTTTCTTCTGTTTCTTGCCAAACTTCTAGTCACACATAAATGCTGTTTCAATTTTCAAATTCCTCAAGCAGATTTTTCAATGTTATTGCACAAATTATCATAAGACATAACGGTAGCATATAAGTTGCTGCTGTAGTTTGGAAGCATCCAAACAATTATTTTGTAGTGCAAATGAGTTCTACCTTGTTGCTAATATCAGTGAATGTTTCCAGTGTTCTTCACCACAGTCTTAAGCACTAATGCACTTCATGACTTAAAGGCACTTCTCCATAGACCTCTTCCTGAGAAATAGAATGGAAACATCAGGTATCAGAATGCAGCTGGGTCTTTTCAGAACCTGAAACTCTAGACATCTGCACTTAATATGGAGAGATATCAGCTAGGTATTTTTCCCTCTTGTTTTTCATATGGCTAATTATTACATTTTTTCATATGGTCTTCATCCTTTGTTAATCTCTTGTACTTCTTCCTCCTCATTTGAGTTCATTTGTTTTCATTTGTTTGACTTCCAATCACCTTCCTTCACACTATGTTCTTTCCCCCTCCTCTACTTCTTTTAAATCTTGTCAATATCTCTCTTCTTTTCAAATTTTGCTCATCATACTGAGTAAATTTGTCTCACCATAGAAATGTTAGGTATTTTGTCTAAGGCTGTTATCTCAACTTTTTTTATGGTCAACAGACAATAAGTAAGTTGACCAATGATGTTTAAAATGCTTTAAAGAGGCTTTATACATCAGCCTCTGATAAGGGCATGTAACACCTCATAGCAACCTCCACAACTTAAGGACAAAAGCAGGGACTAAGAAACTCAGTCTTATTTCTGTTGGCTTCCTTTATCCTTTCTTTGATTTTAACTTTCTCCATGCATGGTTTCAGCATGGCAGATTAGATTGTGAGTGTTGCAAATAAGTTTTTTTTCCTGTAAGTCAGCTGGTACATTGTAGATACTCTCTCTTTTTACTAATACTCTCCCAGGTGTTGATGGGATGGAGTGTAGACTAGAGACACAGGCTTTCACCTGAAACAGAAGACAGACAACTTTTCCTGGAATGGCTGAGCAGCAATTTGTAGGTTGTTTACCAAGGTAGGCATTAATTCTGATGATGGAAACACAGAACAGCCTTCTAAAGAAATGCCACGGACATTTCTTCTCCCTGAGATTCTTTCAGAGTTTTTTTCCCCCCAAGGAAAGGAATCAATTTCATCAAACATGCTGCATTTAACTGGAAAAGGAAAAAAAAAAGTAAAAAAATCTCTGTGACAGTTTTATCTTTCACATGTTTTAATAAATTTCCTACACAGATGACTGGTAAGTTAAATTCAATTTAGTCAACCACAAAATAATCAGTGATTTAGAGAAATGCTTTTTTAGCAGCAACACAATTTCTGGCAAGTCATACAGCTTTTCTAGGCAATTAAAATTGACATGCAACCTTGGTTATCCTTTACATCACTTAAAATACAGTTTAACTCCTTCCAGGAAAATTGTAACTACTTTTTCTGAGACAAAATAGAAAAAACCCTTTGTGCATATTAAGCACATATTAAACCCTTATTTTATTATTTTGCAGTAACTTCAAAACACTGAGGTTCCAAAAGCCTAGTTGAGTACGTGGAACACTTCACTCAGTAAATACCTCAGAAATTACTATTAAGCATCACATAGTCACACATGAAACAATCATTTTTCAACTAAGTCTTCTTTCCTTGCCTAAATCAGAGCAAGAATCCAAAAAACTAGATTGAGACATTCAAGAACCATTTCAGGTGCAGAAGCTGATGAAAAGAAAAGCAGAACACGCAAGCTAGGAGAAATGAGGGAAGACAGCAGGTAAGCAGAAAACCCTCCTCATTTGAAATAGCTGGGACACCCCTACTTAAAGATTTACAGCTATAAAAATTCTCTTGGAGCTTTACTGATCTTAAGAGCTAAGTCTCAGTTGTGAAGGAGAAATACATTTCCACTGTTTTCTGTCCTGAATTATACTGTTGCAGCTGCACTGACAGTGCTGCAGTATAATTAAAAAAAAAAAAATTTTGTAAGAGAGATCTTGTTTGTTGTGTTTGAAGCACTTTCTCTGAATGTTCCTCCAGCCGGGCAAAAGTTATTTCAGAATTTTACATCACTGTGCAATGCGAGTATTAAAGTGTATGAAAGCACCCCTCCTGACTTCTCTAAACTGTCCCACTTCCTCCAAAAAATCAAACCAGATGACAGTTCGATTTCTTTGTTATTAGGAGGAGTGGGAAGAATCTAATGTTGTATACATCCTCAGACCATTATTTCTCTGCCAGCTTGAGTTTCATAATTTAATTCAATTCCAGTAGGGCAGAGCACAGCAATACATTTCATAAAAGAGTAAACTATGCAAACATGACATCGAAGTTATAATGCAGTATTCATATGCATGCTGAGTTGTCATTTTTATAACACAGCATTTTCACCAGAGGGACACTTAATTAAAAACAGGTTCTTTGTATCTGGTATCGAACTAGTACCAACAATTAATTCATTCTAATGCTATTTTTCTATCAGGAGCTAGTCTTTAATTGTGTTGAAAAAAGCAGCATGCACATTTGATTTAAATTAAAGAAACCATACTAAGACTCAGCTGGAAGCAAAAAGTGGATAACCATTTTGTGACAGTGAAAAAAAATCCCAACCATATACAAACTCCAGGAGATCATTGCTGAAGAGAAATGAGGCTGTCAACATTATACAATATAGAGGATGGACAGGTGTAAAAGTAATCTCAGCATTATTGCCTCTAAGTTATTTAATACTAAAAGTATCCTTACATAAAACAATACCCAAATAAAGGTGTTCCCTGCCTCTAATCTCTGACTCAGATACACAGGGGATTGGAGTCAGTGGAAAATGCTAAGGCTAGAAATGTTGGGTTTGAGGATTTTCTTTTCTCACTCCTAAATTCACTTCTGTGCATTTAAAGAGAAGCAGTGCTTTAGCAGGCTTTTGAATGAGGACAGGGTGATGGGTTCTTAAATAAAGGGGTTGAAAATAATCCTTGTAATGTAAGAAACATGAGATACTACAGAGAAAAATATATGTGGCTGCTGCTGGTGAAAACACTGGAATGAGTTAAGTAGGGATTGGATGTTTTTAGGCAAGAAGTTACATTCAGAAAATCTTTTCACAGAAAATCTCAGTAAGATTTGGACAACCACTTTTTTTTTGCAGGACATTTCTGTGAAAATCTGTTGCCAGATATGTCAGAATTCCACAAGCAGATGACTGCCCAGAGGTGAGCCAGAGCTTTTTACCTGAGAAAGACACCTGAGTGCCTCCAGCCTCAGGGCCTTATATCACATCCCTGGGGCAACACAGTGCAAAAAATGTTGGCCCCAGTTTTGGAGAACTGCCCTTCCACCCATGTTACATTTTGTTATGAAGGTTCTTAAGACGTTTGTTTGTGTCTCCTTTGTGCATAGCTCTCACTGAAGTCAAAAGAAGACTAACTACCAAGTTGGCCTCACTAGCTTTTCCCTTAATCATATTTTGGTAATTTCTCACCTGTCTGTGGCACTGTATGTACTTTATTTCTATACAGCTCTCTTCTGTTAACTGCTATTTTCTTCCACAATTTCTTGCTTAGGATTTACTCACTTTATGACATGTTATTCTTACTTCTTCTCAAATATGTTGTCTTTGTGTTCCTACTTTGAACTATTTGAAAAACTACTTCATCTTTTTCTGCCAAAAAGCAGAATAGATTCATGGGCCCAGTGGTTTTGCTATATCTAAACTCTCAAATCATGCTTTCATCTTCACATCTGAGCTTTCAGTTGTGCTTTTGACCAAAACCATAGAGAATATCAAGCTAAAAGTTTGATAGAAAAGTCTGTAGCATAGACTACACAACCTATGCATCACTGTTTGTATTAGTCAGTCCTTGTTCAGTAAGTGATGTCTTCATCACAAGAGTTGGCAGAGTGCAGTCAAGATAAAAATCATAATGTTAATTTATTGGGAGGAACAAAGTGTGGTGGATTGATGCTGACTGGATGCCAGGTACCCACCAAGCCACTCTGTCACTTCCCTCTGCAGCTGGACAGGGGAGAGAAAATATAGAAAGAGACTTATGGGTTGAAATTGAGACAGGGAGAGATCACTCCCCAACTACCATCATGGGCAAAACAGACTTGGGTAAATTGATTGAACTTATAATCAATCAAATCAGAGTAGGGTAATGAGAAGTAAACCCAAATCTCAAAAAACACCTTCCCCTATCTCTCACTTCTTTCCAGGCTCATCTTTATTAGTGAGTCTCTACCTCCTCCTGCCAGTGGCTCAGGTGGATGGAGAGTGAGGGNCAAAAGCCACTCTGTCACTTCCCTCTGCAGCTGGACAGGGGAGAGAAAATATAGAAAGAGACTTATGGGTTGAAATTGAGACAGGGAGAGATCACTCCCCAACTACCATCATGGGCAAAACAGACTTGGGTAAATTGATTGAACTTATAATCAATCAAATCAGAGTAGGGTAATGAGAAGTAAACCCAAATCTCAAAAAACACCTTCCCCTATCTCTCACTTCTTTCCAGGCTCATCTTTATTAGTGAGTCTCTACCTCCTCCTGCCAGTGGCTCAGGTGGATGGAGAGTGAGGGTTGTGGACAGTTCATCACACACTGTCTCTACTGCTCCTTCCTTCTCAGGGGGAGCACTCCTCACACTCTTCCCCTGCTCCAATGCTTTTCCTACTGGAGACAGTTCTCCATGAACTTCTCCAACATAAATCCTTCCCACAAGTTCATGAAATACTGGAGTGCAGGTCCCCTCCATGGAGTGCAGCCCTCCAGGAACAGGCTGCTCCACTGGTTCCCCACACAGGGCTACAAGTCCAGCAAACCTGCTCCAGTGTGGACTCCTCTCTCCATGAGTGCACAGGTCCTGCCAGGAGCCTGCTCCAGCACAGGCTTCCCACAGGGTCACTGTCACCTTTGGACATCCAGCTGCTCTGACACAGGGTCCCCCACAGGCTGCAGGTGGAATTCTGCTCTCCCTGAACCTCCACGGGCTGCAGGGACACAGCTGCCACACCATGGTCTGCACCAGGGGCTGCAGGGGAATCTCTGCTCCAGCATCTGGAGCACCTCCTCCCCCATCTCTTTGCTTTCTTCTTTTCTTCTCCCCCCTTTCATTCCTCTCTTCTCTGGCTGAAATTGCTCCTGCCCAATAACACCTTTTGTGTTATCCCAGACAAACCACCACCATCACTGATGGATCTGCCATGGCTAGTGATGGGTCCATGAAGGAGCCAGCTGGCATTGGCTATATTGGACATGGGGGAACCTTCTGGCAGCTTTTCACAGAAACCACTCCTGTAGTAGTCCCATTACGAAATCCGTGTCACACAAACCCACTACACTTCACAGATAAAGCAAAGGCAGAATTTAGGTACCTGTATAAAACAAATGGAGTGAATCTACTCACTCCTTTCTCTGCCATCTTGTCAATGCATCTTGTCTGTCACCCAGGTTTTTGACAAGAAAGATATTTTGCTAAACAGAAAACATTCCCATTTGGCTGACTTGGCATAAATATGGTTGTGTGACAATAAACCTGAGTGTGTTTTTTGTTTCCAAGGTCTGTTCTGAGCATGCCCAAAATAGCAGGAGTTTTTGGTGCTATCACACTCTTTAGTTACTGGTACTTTAAATGCTACAGGCATAAGTGAAGCCCATTGCAAGAGTTACAACTGACTGTCAAACAGGAGTCACCTTTGGTCTTTATGAATCTGCAATTTTTGAAGGCTGTAAAGAGAATGTATCCACCATTCCACACTAAACAGTGTGAATTTTCCTTCCATGTTTGTCTATCTAAATGTGAACATTACCATATCAACTTATCAAGAAACTTATAAAGAAATCAACTTATGAAGAAATAAAATATTATGTCCTTTAAGCCAGAAAATGAGTCATTTTCTAATACAGAAGGAAAGACTTATTGATCTCTCAATTTTTATTTTTATCTATTTTATTAAAGAGGGGAATAAGCAGTCACATCCTCTTCCTTCACTGATTATACAAAGAACCTGGCTGCATGTTCAGTCTCCTGTAAAGATGGGTGAGATTAATCTCTTGATTTCTGAAACTTAGGCATAACCCCAATAATAGTTGTTACATGCCAGTTCTGGCTATTAATTGGAATTTATTAGCAAATTAGTATTTTTCTGGCCTAAAAAAGAAAATAAAGGTAGAGCTACACCAATGCTTTTGGGGTTTTTTTTGTCATCACAAACCTTTTGGACAATCTAGCATGAAATCACTTTGTAGTTTAAATTGCAGAAGATATATAACATCAATAGTTGTAATTTTCATAGGCGTGGTTACATAGAGCAGTTGTTTTAGTTTCAGTTTCATTTTAATATATTTTTATATTAATGCCTGTAGCAATGTGTTTGTGACTGTGTTAAGTTCTGGCCAATGCCTTTGGGCAAAGAGACATCTTAGAATAACATTTGTTAAGCAGTCAAAGGAAACACTGTTTCTCACAGTGCTGTAGAGAAGACTGGTAGCTAACCAAACAGGAAACAGCTCTGCAGAGGATCCAGGGACCTGGCTCTGGCCTCCTTGGTCAGAATCCATCATGAACTTACTGGAGGCCAACAAAGATGAAGAAATGGATGTCTATGAGAAAAGGCTGAGAGAGATGGGGTTGTTCAGCCTGGAGGAAGGAAGGCACAGGGGGGTCTGATCAATGTGTGCAAATACCTGCCGGGAGGTGAGAGGTAAAGAGGACAGAGCCAGGCTCTTCCCAGCGCAGCCCAGTGCCAGCAGAAGAGGCTGTGAGCATAAGCTGAAGTTACATGTAAGCACAAATAAGTTTTTCTGCAGCGGAGGTGACACAAATTGCACAAAGGGGTTGTAGGGTCTCCATACTTAAAGGTATTCAAAACCCAGCTGGACACAGCTCACAGCAACCTGCTGCAATTGAGCTCACTTTAAGCAAGGAACTCAGACTAGAGATCTCCATAAGTACCTTCCAACTTCAGTCCTATTGTTCTATGATTTTGTAATTTACTTTTTCAATGAGAAACAAACATTGCTATAAAAGCCAAAATTTTCATTAAAAATAGGAATAAAAATAAACAACTTCCCATAAAAATTCTGATAGCAATTTCCATTTCTGGTGTTCAGAAAGATGGCATTTTTAGAAAATTTTTTGTTGCTTTGCAGAGGGAATAGATATAAATCTAATCTATTTTTGTTACCCAGGGAACTTAATACAACAAGGTTGAATTTATTATAAGGGAAGGCAAAGAAAATTTACTGTCTGTGTAGGCAAACATGCACAAAAGAGCATAAGAAAGTAATTATGTAATGTTCTGATTTGACATGCAAGTAAGTATAAACTAATACTGACTTGAGCCTCCTAATCATGTTCACACTGATTCAAATGAAAATGTATGTTTTCTATTACAATGATTTTACCACTGATTTAATGGAATTTCTCTCCAGCTAAGAGTGATTATTAGTCACAGAAGTGCTGTAATGTTCTGACCCTTTCAAACTTTTGCTACGAAACAGTTGTTATTGCATTTCTAATGCCCAAATAGTTGCAGTTGGATTCACATAATTTGACAATTACCTTGCAACAGAATGTCCATATGTAATTTAGGGTTTTCTTATGATGTCTATTTTCAGAAATACAGCAGAAAGTACTTAGTCTATTGATTGGAGTAAGCAGTTAACTGGTTTAGAGACATTCCTCGCTGCAGATCTGACAGGATCATTTACAATAGCATTCAGCAAGACAAAACAAACAATGATAAATCATTTAAAGACTGACTGCTATTCTTAAATATTTTTATACCTTTCATCCAGCTGTAACTCTGATAATATATTTTACGAACAGATGACACTGTATAACTGTTTCTTGACATTGCATTCCTATCAAGTGATTAAAGGATTTCCTATTCTCTCATTTTTACAATATTCTTTTTCGTTTAGGTTGCTTTGTACTCTGCTTTTTTCACAGGGAAAGCCATAGGGCAAACCTGTGATAGCAGACCTACACAGGATGTCATTATTATGTATCTTTTCTATGGATATTGGTGCTAAAATATAGAATTGTAGAATCATAGAATATCCTGAAGTGGAAGGGACATATTAAGATCATTGAACTCCAACTCCTGGCCCTACACAGGACACCCCAAGAGTCACACCAGCTGCCTGAGAGCATTGTCCAAACTTTTGAACTCTGTCAGGTGTGGTGCTGTGACCACTTCCCTAGGGAGCCAGTTCCAGTGCCCAACCAACCTCCAGGGGAAGAACCTTTTTGTAATATCCAAACTAAACCTTCCTTGACTCAGCTTCAGGCCATTCCCTTGGGTCCTGTTGCTGGTCATAGGAGTGAAGAGGTCAGTGTCTGCCCCTTCACTTCACTTCATGAGGAAGTTCTAACTGCATTGAGGTCTCCCCTCAGTCTCATCTCCAAACTGAATACACCAAGTGTGCTCATTTGAGACACCAAGTGTGCTCATTTGAGACACCAAGTGCCTCAAATGGCTTCCCTTCAAGGCTCTTCACCATCTTTGCAGCCTTTCTTTGACACTTTAATTAAATTATTACATTTAATATCTCTCTTTTATTGTGATGGCCAAAACTGCACTCGAGGTGAGGCCGCCCCAGCTCAGAGCAGAGCAGGACAATCCCCTCCCTTGCCCAGCTGGTGATGCTGTCCCTGATGCCCCCAGGACACCACTGGCCCTCCTGGCTGCCAGGGCACTGCTGGCTCATGTTCAACTTGCCACTGACAAGAACTCCCAGGCCCCTTTCTGTGGAGCTGCTTTTCAGCATGAGATGTAAGTGGGTTGGAGACTCTAGCCCATGGATTGTTCTGCTGCTTCGCATACACTGGAGACTTAATGCCAGCAGTGAAGGAACTGCAGCCACAGCATTGCCACAGCATGTCCCTGTGCTCACAGTGAGTAAAGGTTTCACACATTCCTGTAGACTTCAGTTATGATGTTAGCAAAGTTTGCATGGATAACTTTGTGACATTCAGCAGAACAATGAAATGTGGAGGTAGAGTGGTACTCTGGAGTGACTTAAATGCATTGTTATTGTAGGTCCAGCAGCAGCTGCTCTGGCACTAGGGCTGTTTGTAGATCTTCAGCTATTTTAATACTTAGCAAAATAATAATATTTTAGTTTCTTGGACATAATGAAGATAAGTAATATTTTCCTTTTTTTTTTTTTTTGGAGTACAAAGACATGTTTGTGGAACTTGGTCAGCTGCCAGTTCAAGAGAAATACTAAATGTGTGAAGTACTTTAGACATACATTATCTAGATAAATTAGATAGCTTGAAAGCTCCTTTCCTCACTGTAGGATAATCAAGAAACTTGGTCAACCTCCAATTCAAGATATTTATTTGACTTGCTGCAAGCTGCAAAGGGATATAAAATACCCCATAGCATTTGAAAATACAGAACTAAAACAGCCAAGCCTGAAGAAAAAATACACTTGTGAATACCAGCAGCCAGGGGTAATCCATCACTGATGCAGAACCCCTCAACCCTGACAGCCTACATTGATTTGGTTTGATATTTGTAGTCAGATCTTGCTCCTGAAAGCAGGGAAACCATCCTCTGTGACACTACAGTTATGACAGCAGACCAAATTACTTCATCCTCCAGAGTTGAGACCCTAGTTTGGCTTGCCAAAGCCTGGAAATACCCTCAAATATTTATTTCTTTTGACCATGGAAAGGGTTTAAAATTCACTTAGTCAAATATGTGCAGGACTATAATTTCTGAGTTTGTATACTTCATCATAAAGCTTCCCATAATCATTTCCTCAGTTCTGTGCTGAGGCATTTGAGAATAGGCTGCTAAAGAACTGCACACAACCTGTTATTCACACACAGGCCTGGAAAAAATGAGCCTGAAAGAGGAGTTGGTGCTGGTCTTTAGTTTTCCCACTTGTGTTTTGTGTCTGTTGTCTTTGCCAAGCTCTACTTTCTGTGTCACAACACATAAAATGCCTAGGAAGGCTTTCAAGCTCTAAGTCATGTTTGTTTGTGGACTTCACTATCTCACTTCTAGATTAGATTTTATAAGATACAGTGAATGACACACGTCTAGTTTTAGGTTCACCAAGCAATATTTTGTCCCCTTTAGTATCATGATATGGTCTCAGAGGGTCAGGAGATTGTCCTGGCCCTTTTCCCAGTGATTCTCCTCTTGCTTAGAGGGAGATCTAGAAGCAGAGCATCACCCTCTCTTCCCTGGGAGGGAGCCTGATGCACACCACCCCCCTCTTGGACATGAACATGTGAGCAACCAAGTGGACAATCCACACCACTGGATTCACCTGCTCCTCATTCCAGACACGTGCAGACACCTGGAAAACATCTTTGGCTGAAGGGAAAACACCAGCTCCAAGTGTCACAGGATTTGCTGCACATGATGTTTAATTTTGGTTTTTTGGTCAGACAGAGTCAGAATATTTCACGGTACCTTCATAAAAACTTTTCATGGTCTCTAAATAGATATTTTCTGCTTTTAAATCTCAGCTGAATTATGTGGATATAGGTTTTGTAACTCAAAAGGGCCTGACATGTAGGTGAATAAGGAGGCTAATCATTTTTGCTGTAAAGAAGAAAAATATGTCTATTTTCTCATGCTTAGTAGAGTGTAATAGATATCCTAGATGATAAAGGCTCACAATGGTAGAGTAGTTAAAGCAGGGCTGGTCAGTTTAAATGAATTAAAACCCCTTTAATTCCTCGGAGGCCTCTCAGTTTCTTTTCAGATTTGAACTGTAGTCACAGCCTCCTGTTAACTAATATGCATGCTGTGGATTTTCCATCCTATTCATCACAAATTCCTGCAGTAGTGGGAATGGGGGAGAGGGAGAAGAAGGACTTCAGCTCAGTTATAAATCACCAAGAAGTGACTGACAAATACCAAGGCAGACCTTTGCACAGCACTGTGCTGGAGGTGGCACATAGCCAGGCAGGCTGCAGATACACGTGGTGTTATCTCTGAGCAATTTTAGGGAAATGATATGTTTATTCTAAAGTAAGGGGGGCGTGGGAGATCCCTCTAAAGGAGGGATGGTTTTTGATGGACGTCTTTCCATTTCATCTTTAAGACAATGGAAAAATTATTAGAACTGCTGTTTCCTGTTTTATTTCGTATGCAAAGAAGAAAAATTGAAAAAAAAAAGAAAAGTCAATATCACACACAGTGAAAGATAAAAGACACAATAAAATTTATTTAGTTTGTTCTAAATATGTTGTGCATTTAATGTTTAATCTCCAGGCTTTGGTCATATTTCCATGTTTTTGTATGTAATATAATTGATTTTCAACATATTTTATGTTTCTCAAGAAAGCATTTTTGCTTGAAGTA
>VZRH01000782.1:32993-113403 GCA_013397555.1 Urocynchramus pylzowi | reverse complement strand
ATATATATATATATACTTAATAATGTCTCTGTAAATATGGTCATTTATATGATTTATTCACACATCTGTCTGATCACAGTTTGGTACTTGCCTTATAGCGACAACTATACAACATGAGACTTAAATCATAATTCTTCAAGTCTGTGGCCTTTTTTGTTGATTGTTACAAGAGGACAGGTTGATCATACTTCAACATAGACACTAATATATGCAGTCAGTGTGTCTACTTTGCATTGATTTACTTAATGATTTACAATAATATATAAAACTGAATAAAAGAGGGAAGAATTCAAGAAAAATCCAACAAGAAACAGAGTCTGTCTCTGCACATTTTTCTCCTAAGGTGTAATATTATGGCTCATAGGATATGCAACTCACATTTATACCATGCCAAAAAATATCATGCATATCACACCCCTAGAAAAATTATATATTGCTTTTTCTCTCTGATTCAGTATCAATTTTTTAAAATAACTTATTTTTTGGAATAAAAATGTAATTTTTTCAATCAGTTTTATTTATGCTAATAGCAGAAAAATGAGTGAATGAAAAAGAATACAGAACTATTTTCAGGGTTTCAAAAAAATACAGAAAGGAAGCATTCAAATCACAATCCCTTTCATCTTTTGCAGATTACTGATCACAGGCAGAAGGGAAAAATGTGGAACATATTCCAGATTTCCTACTTGACTGTTGTTTCAGTGCCAAGAGTTAAATAAGTAAAATATTATGTAAAATATTAAACATTATGAGCCAAATATTCTTCAGGGGGTCTGGAAGAAAGACAGGCAAGAGAAAATGTTTTTCAATAAGGGTAATGATATTAACTTCCTTTCTTAAAGACTTTGGAATACATAGCTCAAAAGTGACAAGCATCTCTAACAATTAATAAAAAAATAATCCATTCATCGTTCTTACAAAACTGACCATTCAGCACGAATCACAAACATTAAGGAAGCCAATTCCAGGCAAATTTCCAAAAAATTAAAACAACTGAGTTTCAGAGGTGATGAAAGTGAAGTGTTAATTACTAAGCAGATTGTTCCTTCTCTTCATATCGTAAACATGGTTCTTGAAGTTTCACAAGCAGACGTTTGCTCTCGCTGGGGTTCAGAATAAGCCAAGCACAGGGATTTTGGCTGGCCAGTGTAGTTATACCAATGCCTAGTGTTCATTGACCCTGTGAATAGGCATTGGCCAAGGATAGAAAGCTATCACTGGGATGAAAACAGCTTGCTTTTTAACAGCAGAAAGCAAATATAAGAACTGAAATTTAAGAAGTCAGTAAGCAAAGCAAACTTTAAGATTACTTACACAGCTGGTTAAAGAAAATTTTTGTTGTTCTAGTTATATCATATAAATCAAATTGAAAATAGGCATTGTGAGCCCATCTTACTTGATGCCAGGAAAATCTGCATGTTCAAGAAAAGAGACAAAGAGACCGTAGCAGGGTGTTTGTTTTCGAAAAGAAATGAAAAATCCACAACTGCAATTCTGCCTGTCTGTCATCCCTGCCTGATTACTTGTAGCACCCAGCAGAGATGATCAGAAAGGTATTTGAATGAAAGCAGGTTAGCAACTTTGCAGTTTTATTTAAGGAGAAAAACCTGTGTGAGCAGAGTCATGAGATCAGCCATGGAGGTGATCAAGAACAGAAGTGGATACATTGATCTTCAGTATTAGGAAGACTGGAAGTAGATGCATTAAACCCAAGACTGGGTAAGTGACTTTGAAGAAGGATGCAAAAAGGTTGCTCAGCATGCTGTGGAAACCTTTACAAAGTTTCTAAGGCTGTCATGGCCTCTTCAAGAGAAGGGAGAAGGAAAATCACTTTACATGCTCAGATTGGCATGGATTATTTGGACCTGAGAGGAGAAGTGGCAGAAGAAATCTGCAAGACATCTCTGCAAAACAGGTCAGAAGAAGGCAATGGTCAAGGAATTACATACCATCCTCCAATATCATTCAAGAGAAAGGGACTTTGCAACCTCCATGAATAGCCAGACAGACCCTTTTTTGTTTATTCCTTTCACTCATGAGCAGGCATGGGCAGATGCATCAGACTTTGGAACTGTGTTGTGCTTTAAACCGTACACACACTCCAATACACATGTATCACACAGAGCTGCTGACGAGTTTAACTAGTCTGGAAGGAGTCAGTGTTTTAATACACATTGCCATAATCTTGGCAGGCAAAGTCCACTCTTTCTAAGAACTAGCAAATTGTTTGGATATTTGGACTGTGCATATGCAAATCAACGACTTATTGAAACGAGAGCAGCGTGTCTGTAGCCATGCCACAGCAGAGCCAGACAGAATGCACGCAGGGCAGGACACGAGAGAGCTCCCCGTGTGCCTCCAGAGTGTCCCTCCCAGGCTGAGCAGAGCAGGCCAAGCTGCAGGAGACTTTGTGAAGTGGAAAATCCCTTGGCGCTCAAGATCAGGTCAGCAGTGTGTCGTCGCTTGTGGCCAAACAATGAGCTCTCATTTTGAGTCAGAGCTCTTGCAGCTGAAATTTATGCAACACATGACATCTTTATTCACCCAGGCTAACCAGAAAGCAGAGCCTTAAAGATTTATTTCATTTTACATTTAGTTTACATTCCAAAAGTTGTATCACAGACGGTTGCTATTTGTCTTTGTATCAGTGCAGGGACCCAAATGAGCAGAATTTTATTCATATTTTACTATTATTTAAGCTTGTTTGGGAACAGAAAAAACTGTACCTCAATAATTTGTCAGGTGAATGATTTCTACTTAGGATAGTAAATATTTCTGAAAAAGTGACCTGATCATCTCAGTGATCTACTGACTACTTATAAGAGATGAGAGAAATTTAAAAAAAGGCTGACTAACAAAAAGTCAGCTTCATTATCCACACTGAAAAAAGTGAATTCAGAGACATCATTTTATCAAGATGTTTCCAGATAAAAAATGTTTGAAATCACTGTTCTGAATTAATCTGTAATCATATTTCTGTCTGCATTCTTTCAGAATAAATGATAAAAATCTCACACATTTAGCATGGTACTCATTTAACACTGAGGACTCATCACTTTATGTAATTTTCATTCTTTATTTTTATTTTGAGTTACAAAAATGGCATTATAATTCAGCATACAAAAAATGTATTCATGTGACAAAAACAATTGGACAAAGAACCAGGAGGTGATACTTTTTACTTTATTTCTTCATTTTTTTCTGAAAAAATGTAGATTTTAAATGGTATTTTAAAAAATCAATATTTTCGTTAATATACTATTTTTGTTTGATGAAGTGAATCTGACAGTTTAAAAGAAAAGTTTAAAAGTTTAAATCTGACAGTTTTAAAGGAGCTTTTCTCAGCAAAGTGCCATGGTAGGTAGCTACATGGAAAATTTATAAATTATAGATAGATAGATAGATAGATAGATAGATAGATAGATAGATAGATGGATGATAGATAATTTTCTGCTTCAATGTGGCTAGCTCTTTTTCCAAAGAACCACAAAAATATTCTTGAGGTGAAAGACATCTGTTTTAGCAAAGGACAGTGAAGAGGTATGCAATACCAATATGACCTAGCAAAGCAGGGTATCATTACTTGTTTCCTTCAGAGCACCTACAGAATACATATGTCATCATATGGCTTATTCATCTTTAGGATTTGTGGTTCTAACCTGTGCTTTTAGCTTCAGAAAGGCTGACTAATTGCATGTTGATGATATGCCAGTTCAATCTCATTTAATGAGATAAGCAACATGATTTCAGGTACAATGTTTGAGGATGCTTCAAACCCAACCAAATTTTTTTATGTGGTGGGAAGATTTTTGTCTCTTTGGGTGCCACTTGTTCATTTGAGCCATAATTGCATTCTCAAAACCCTAAAGTACCTTTACAAATAAACCCAAAAAAAAGGTCTACCTTTATTTTTGATTCAATTATGTGGAACAAAACACAGCACCTGAAATGGAGCAAGATTTATCAACAAGCCTGGAAATACCTAGAGACTTGCAAGTAAAATGCTCACAGCAACAAAAAGGGCCATCATGACTCCACACCATAGCTGCACTTGACTTGATGCTCATAAAGGACATACACTCATGTATTTCCCAGCCAATCTCCACCCAATGGCATCTCACCACAGAAGCACAAAGCAGCTACAGAGAAATTGCAGTGGAAAAGTGAGATTTCTGGACTGTACATAATGATCATGGTTGCTGGACTTCAGGATCTTAGAGGCCTTTTCCAACAAAAAATATCTCTATGATTCTATGATCTATTTGCCATTAATAGCTAGCATCCTTCCAAAAATGTGGGCAACCTCTGGAACTTTTTACTAATTTTGGAGTGACACAGTAGGAAGTCTTTATACAAAGTCCTATTACAGAGTGTGACAATGTAAATTTATGCAAAATTAATAGGTGTTTCCAAAATTAGTGGGTGTTTCCAGTGTTTCTACTTTTCCTTTCCTTTCCTCACATTCATGTTGCCTTGGTGAAACATGGAATATTTTCTTAGAAAGTTTCATAAATATGAAGAGAGGAAAAAGACAACATACAGGTAGCCCTACAGACTTACTGGTTACTTTTTTTGACACCTAGTTCATGTTTATGTAACTAAAGTTTCTGTCCTGTATTTGCACAGGGACAATTATGGTTGGGTTTTTTTTTTTCCTTCAGTAAATAAAAAACCTTTGTTTTAATCAGAAAAAATGGCAATGTATCATACAGCAGGTAATAATTTACCATGAGAAGAAATCAGATATACACAATTATGTGGGCAGCATTAAATATTTGCTCTAAAATGAGATGGGAATTTTTTTTTACATTTTATCCCTGTTTTTCATTAGTTTTGTTCTCATCTTCTGTTGAACTTCCAGTCAAAAAAGCCAGAAGAGACTGATGTACTGAAGAAGGGGCAATAGCTCACTCTGGTTTCTTGTTCCTAGACTTCATGTAGAAATTTGAGAGAACTTTGGAGCCAGCTTTGCTCAAATGATAGAAAGACTGACAGCAGCTCCTTTCCCTTGTAAAAACCCTCAGTCAGCATGAAGCCTACTTAGTACAATAAACAACACAGTGTGAACTATTTTTGCAGGTGAGATGTCCTGCTGGTGGCCCACCCATAAATCAAGGACACTGCCTAACAGCAAGGGAAGCAGCCAGAGCTAAAAGAAGGGGAAATGAAGTGTTGCACATAACCCCCTACTGACTGAAGGTCACAGACCCGTTGAGACTGACAATTTATTATAATTTATTAGTGTTGCATTTCTTCTCTAAACCAGCAGGAGCATCAGAATCCAAGCATATGAATTCTGAAAAACTGCAGAAGAATAAAAGGTCTCTTGACAATGTGCAGTGTGTGTGTGTGTGTGTATAAAGTAAAGGGAAATAAGGCAAAGGCAGCTAATTCAGTCAATTTGCTTTTGACAAATGCAAAGCTTGAATGACGAGTGAAAAGCAGTATTTGTAAATATTTTGAGATGGAGATAAAATATGTCAGAGGTTATTAATCGAGTGGCCATTGATAGAAATGTGCCAAAATTTTACTTTCCCCGATGCCTGGTACTTATTAGTTAGACCTGATATGAAAGACCTCCTGGAACTGTTACTGTAAAAAGTAATTAAAGCAACCAAGTCTTTTGTTTTTATTAGGAAAGAGATTAATGCCATGTGAAGCCAGTAAAAAGCCATGGTTTTGAAAGCCTATACTTGGACCATTTTTTGTAGTCCTTCATCTAGAAAAGATGTGAAGCTCACAGATATATGAACTTTTTTGATCACATTTTTAAATATTTCGGCTGATGCCAGGTTGCATAGTTCCACAGAAACTGTTCATCTGCCATATAAAGAGACAATCCATGATCTACAGAACATCTGCATTTTTTCTTTAACATTACAGTGGGGAATAATACACTAGCTTATATATTTTTTAAGATGTTCCTAACAAATGGAAACATTTTCGTAGATTTTTCCCAAATTTAGATACTACATTACCTAGTACATACTGCTGCTTTTGAAGTATTTAAAATAGGAATTCCCTCATTTCTGACCCCAAAATTGTGATTTTAGGAGTTATGGTAGAGTCTATGTAGTCACAGAAACATAAAAAATGAAATAACAAACATAGCCAAGTGAAAATTCACTAGCTTCACATGGCTGGATTGATAAATCCTAAAGATTTCCTGGGAATGAAACATGAATATCAAAGTCATGTGTTGGGGAACATTTTTTTAATCAGTCATACCATTTTAAAAAACTCCTAAACCAGAACAATGCAATGCCCCTCAGGAAAAGGAATGATCAAAAGAACAAACCCCTCTGGCAGATATAAATCACCCCACTTAATGCATTACTGGAGGATTCTTATTTTTGGGCAACGAGGGCAGTTTAAAAATACAGTTTGACCATATGATCCAATCTCATGATTTGGAGGGTGAGATGCCAGCTTCTTCTCTTTCACTACATGTCCCAAATTCAGCATATTCCCCCTTCCATCAAGGTTCAAATAACCTGTTGTTGTAACTTAAATTGCTGAATAATGAGCTACCACTTTCTGTCTCTGATCTGTGTTACTGAAATTTGAATATAACAACAATTTCCCTGCTACATTCTTACTTAACAAAGCTCTCTTACCCTACTTGTTTTCCCACTTGAAATGATCAGTTCTGAACTTGGAAATGCTGTTTCCTACAGCACATGGGTGAAAGCATGCTCCTTTAAGAAGCAGGTACAGATGGCAAGTCCATCAGCTAAGTTCAAACTGGAGGTCAAGAGGGGAAAAGGAAATTACCCCTAGTACTCATCTCAGACTCTGCCCTCTTTTACTGTCTCCTTTGACTGCTGGTAAATTTAGCTCATCGTTTCTCCAACCAGCACCCAGCTTAGCCAGTGACAGTGGGAAATCAATATATCCACCACATTTGACCTTATCACCTTTAAAGCAGTATTTTACAAATCACTCAGGATAAACAGTCATGATCACAGAGTTAGCTAAAGGTAGATTCAACTGCATCTAAACCATCACTGGCAGATGTCTGTCTAATTTTTTCTAAAACTTCCAGCAATTGAAACTTCATAACTTCCCTTAGAAATCTCTGCCACTGCATAATTATCCTTACTAATAGAAAATCTTTTCTCTTGTCTAACCTAAATCTTCCTAGCTGCATTTTAACATGCTATTTCTTGCCCTAAAGTCCAAAGGATAAAAATCCTAAACAATGCCTGGAGCACATCTTGTGAATCTCATGTTAGTGGCACCCATTTAAACATTTGAAGACTTACACTGACCCCTCGGTTTTCTATTTCTTGTACCCCACCACCCCAACCCCTTCTTCAAGGCCACATATTCTAGATTTCTGATCAGTCTTTTTGTTCTGCTTTGCTCTCCCCTTCTTTTGGTCCACAAACTTCTGGAAATATGGTGCCTCTAATTGGATGCAGTAATGCTCCAGCTGAGGCCAGTATTCAACAGAGCAGCTGTTTTACATATAATACTCATGTTTATACATCCTGATACAGTGTTTGATTTTTTAAAAAATATTTTTTGACAGAAGTTAAATATTGAGAATACATGCTCAGTTTGCTCATTTCTAGTTTTCTTTTCTGCAGAGCTACCAGCCAGGTGGAGATCCATCTTCACAGTGCAACACAAAACCAGTGAATCCTTCCCTTCTGTGTTGGAGGACTCTGATGTGAGGAAATACTGGGCTGGTTTGACAATTTATGTTACCTGTTATGTAACAGGTTTTTACCTTCAATATGTGTTCATCCAACATGTTTCATTATTTTTCTCTTGTTTCTCTGGCACTCTATTTATTCCAGCTCTTCAGTAGCTTTTTCCTCCAGCAAAATGAAGACAAAATTATCTGTCTTGCCAGTCTTAGGCCAAGGTTGATGTGTGCATTATATGGGCACTCTAAAGAATAAAATCATATGGATAGAAGATGGTTATCTCTCTCTCATAACTAAAGACAAAGGGAGGTCTTTTCTAAAAGAGGTCTAGGTGGCCTAGGAACTCAAGTTCTACTAATTATATCTCTGGGCTCAGCAGTAAGTCCTTGTTCAAGTAACTCCACTGATTTAAACCAGTTGTGGCATAGAACTAAAGGAAGAGGCCCAGAGCTGTTTTATGTGCAAATAATACAGTCTGCAGTAGTAGCTCAAAACCAAAATAATTTACTCAGAGATGCTCCCAAACAGAAACATTAAGCTTTTTTTCAATGAATCATGAAGAGCTTTAACCTTCAGATATCCAAAAGGATAAGGTTGTTTGACTGATTTTAATTTTTAGCCTATGTTACCTTGTAGCACTAGCCAGCTCCCAGGAAACAATATCAAACCCCCCATGCAGCATGCAGAGCGCAGCAAACAAGGAAAAATTTTTTCATGGCTCAGCTAAGAAGCACCTGCAGTCACAGAGCACACTGATTTCAAAGGCTTCACAGTCTGTGTATGTGAACCTATGTTCATCCTGCTCAGCTTTAATCCATTTTAATTGATGCGTTCAGAGCAGGCATGCGCACTCTTAACTTTCTTCTGGAGTCAATTAAGAGAGGGCAAAAAGTTGTTCAAAGTCTCTAAGATCTGAATTGTACCCCAGAGGTATTAATCTTTATTAATTATGCATCTGCTTAAGAAGTTACTAGTCTTTGTGTTCTAAATCCCCCATTTCAGGTGGCACTGGGGTTTCCTCTTTTTAGGCACCTCAACTATAGACAGAATGGTAAACATCAAAATTATGCAAATAACACAGTGAAAAACTTAATATGAATGGGAAAAACCCACTCTTATCTCCCTCAAAATTTGACCCTGTCAGCTAAATTTCTATCTTTACCAGAAATGTGCTTCATAGCAGAAAAGTCAAGGCTGTCTTGACCTGTTTCTAGGAGTCACTGCTTTCCCTATGAGATGCACACAACTCACCCGGTGGCACTGGGCTGTGCCAGTAGAGCACATTGCTTGTAGAACTCATTCAACTCTAGCAGAGCTACAGTGCTTTGCTCCAAGTCATCCTCTGAGCAAATGCTCCTGTCACCTGGTCAGGAATGTTATGACAACACAACATTTTGGGGGACTAAAAAGCAGTAATAAAACTATTTTGATTAGAGGCATAATGTTTTTGAACGTGCTAGCTTGCAAAAAGATGCGTACAGGGTTTCTTTTTACAAATATCATCATAATAAAATCTTTCCTGTTAGCATGAAAATCTCTTTCATGCTGAAATATCAAGGTACTTTTATAGGACTAAAATAATTATATTGATTGCATTTGATTTTTCTTTTTTTCTAATCAGTTTACAGAGATTCTACAGGTTGATGTCTCATCAAGAGTCAAAGTCAGGAAGCTTTCACTGTTGCTGTAAGGACTAGAAAAATTCCCAGTTGACCCAAAACTTCTTTGTGGCCCTTCTGATTACTTTATTTTACATTATTTTCCTGATGCTGACTTTTTTTTCCTTTTCCCCAGGACCTACTTCTGTTATTTCACATGTATTCATTATTTAAATAGCTATGAATGCCTTCACCCCCCTCATCCCTACCTACTACTTTGAAGGTGCCATTAAGTCATGCATGTGGCATAATTTGGAATGAGGGAGATAATTCTTAGTGAAGACCAGAGCACTCATCAGTATTTAATGCATAGTGAATTCTAAGGATAAACTTTTGAAGTCTTACATATTGGTCTGATTTTTTTCTACCTTAATTTCAAGGATGAGCATAGTCAGCACAGTGCTGAGTGATTTTGAGAATAACCAGAAATTTTTCCAGTAAAATATATCAGACTCTAAAGTTTTGCACAGCCATTGGAAATCGAAATATTTGCTTTTTTTGTCTGGTTTTTGCTCAAGAAAAGGCATTTATGATTAAATTACCCATTTTCATTAGTGTATTGGTGAAGAGCTAAATTTACAAACCCACAACTATGGGGATATTTCCAAACAAATTCTGCCTCCCTGGAAATGTCACTCAGAAATATGAACAAGCCTGTTCAATTCTCTGTGTGAAAATCCAGCCACCAAACATTCTGCACAGTAAACTTAGTTTTCACTCATACAAAAGCAAACAAAGCCTGTACTGTAATGGCTTTTGATCCTATAATCCACACCAGAGCTCAGAGGTGAGCCAGCAATTTGCAGAGCTTTTTCCCTGAGCCTTGCTGGCACTTTTCTGCTATTCAAGTACACACTATCCTGGTGTCTGATCCAAATTATAGATATGGTAAAAAGCAAAGGAGCTTGCAGAGCATACTCTGAAAACTTTAATTGCCAACATTTTTTACCAATGTTTTTTCACACTTTTCTTTTCCCACTGAGGAAAATTCTTACTCTTAAAATTGTCATGTGATTCAGTTCACCACAACATTATGCCTGCCAACAAGTAAGCATAAACGTGGAACAATGAAAAAAATCTTTTTCACATGCTTTTTTTATTTTATTTTACACACAAAAAAAGGTTTTTTTCTTCTGTTTTAGTTTCCAGTTCCCAAAATCCCAGCATCTACATTATAAGCCAAAACAAACTCATAAATTGCATTAAACTTGTGAGCTACTGTGCAAATATATTTTCAGGAATTTCATTGCAATATTCATTAAAAAAGTGAGCATTGTTTGATTTTTCTATCTTTCTGAGACTAAGTTCTCTATAACAAGAAAGTACTTCTTATGGAAACTTTGATTACGAAAAAGGACATCTTGCACTGGTTGGTTTCCTGCCTGTGTTACCAAAGAAATGCCTAAAAAGTTAATTTAGATATGGAGCAAAACCAGTGTCTTGTCAAAAAAAAATGTTTAATGTCAAAGGGAAAGTATGATCAGTCAGACAGGATTAGAAAAACTTCTTATTTGGCTTACCCAGAATTATTGGTGGGGAAAAAAATTAGAAATCATTAGGAATAAGAAAAAAAAGTCTGAAATCCAGATTAGTTACTAATCAATTACATTGCATTAAAATGTCAAGACAAAGCTACCTGCAGAGCAGGCTAAACCTACTCAGGACTGGGCAGCAGAGAATGCAGATCTCTGCTCAGCCACAGGGTTCTCACATAAAGCAAGTCCTTTTTCTGCTTTTGGTCTTGGTTCCTTATTAGTGAGAGAGAGAGAGCAGCCACTGCTGTCTGGGCCATTTATGCTAGCAAATATTTTTTCTGTGCTGCATATTTCCTATTCCCCATAAGAAGTTAGCCACTAATCAAGCATACACAGAGACTCCTCAAAATATATCAAGGTTTTACAATAACCACGAGGAGTATAATTCTCATTTAGAAACGTAGAAATTTGGACTGAGTTGCATGGGTGGTCCTACATCCTGATCCAGCTGTGGCCAGTGCCAGATATTCCACAAAAGTGCACGAGATCCCCAGAAGAGTGCAAAAGGGGGTTAATGGGAGAAAATACCTCATAGGTTCTAAGGAAGCAATCTTTTGGTCTGATACAGAATCTTCAGATTTGATTTTAGTTTCTTTTATTTCATTCTTTTCCTTATTGCCCAAATAAATAAAACATTTTAAATATGATATAGGTATTTTGCAAGTAGCAGTATTTTGTAGCAGTTAATTTCAGAAAGAGATTATACATTGTATAATGGTTTGGGTCCAACTTATTACACCTTAAGCATTCATAGCACCTTAGTTTTGCCCTGGATATAACAATGCATTGTACAGTGTTCCCAGTAGGGTGGACTTTGCACCTTTCAAGGTTCACTGAGAAGCCCTTTTCCCAATGCTACCCCAACAGCCTTATCTTCTTCAGTCTGGATCCCAGCTACATCTGCTAAGTGAAAATCCACAAGTGGGATAGAAGAACATACAAAAGCAACAAGTACTTCAGCATGGTAGGGGCCACCAAAATGAGTAAATCACTGGAGAAAAGCAGAATGATGAGCTGCTTGGGTTTCTATCCCCAAGAAACATCAATGACTTGCTACAACAATGCTCACTGCCCTGAACTAGTTCAAAATGTGCATTTCCAGACTAAACTACATGAGTCCTGGACATCTCTGATATCAAGGTAGTTTTTCCTTCTGCCAAATGTCTGCATTCCAACTGCAGAGCATGGGTTGGGAAAATGGAAAAGCTGAAATAGAAAAAGATTATTGAGGCAAACAAAGCTTGCATGTTTTACAACCTGACACACACACACATGCTGAGACCTGTTGAAAACAGCTCTTCTGGATATAGAGAGTGTGCAGAGGGCAATCAAACAGCAACCAGGACTGTGTTCAGTAAGTGGTCAAGGCATATAATTGTCATTTACCTGTGATTAGCTCATGGCTTCCAGATACATGAGGTATATGAAGAACTGAGAGGTATAAACTATGTAGATCAACTCTTCAGGTGGGGGGATGACCTGAACCGTGGAGATTTTTGGAAGACCTGACAACACATGAATCCTTGAAAGTGGTGAGCCCAAACTCCTCATTCCTCTGGTAGAAAACTGGGAGGAGAGGAGGATTTCCTGATTTACATGAAACCACGTATAGGAGGCTGCTGCAAGGCCAGATCTGAGGCTCCCTTCTGTGCAGGGTTCCCAGCATCCCACTCACAATAAACGTGGATCTAGTCCACAACAGAAATCTAGGGAACCTTCCCTTGAGGGAACCACATGGGGTTCATGAATAAGACAATGTGATGTCATTCAGAAGAAAAGATCAAGAGGCATCACCGTTGCAATATTTTTGAGTGTTGCAGGCCAGTATGCACAGCATATTAATCCTTTATGGGGACAGCTGACAAAGCCCCTCAGGAATGAAACTTGTGAATCAAAGAGGGGTTTGTCTAGGAATTAAGCTCCAAGTTTCGCAGTGCTACTGAGACTTAGACACTCCCAGGTCCACAGAGAAACAAAACACAAGGGCCTATAAAACCCAGAAATTACAGTCTGTTATTTTTACGCTGCCTTCCACATTAGGCAGTGGCTGAACAGGGCCTTTGCAGCTTTACACAGTTATAAGTAAGCACCTAAAAGTTACATCTTGCAGTATTTTTTAAAGTCATTTGGATAGTATAATCTGGTTCTGGTAGTTGCTCCTCCATGAAGCACCCAAATGTTCTATTTATGTTTCAGCCTATGAAAAAGTCTCTACCTTCCTTTTATTATTATAAAAAGAATCCTCTGATGTTCTTTGCCCTCTGACACAATTAAAAGATAAAAGGACATGTGAGAGTCCTCTTGGTGGTAGTTATGAGTTATGTCTACTCCTGACTTCAATGGGAGAGACCAATAATGAGAGGAATTTGCAAGAAAGAACAGGGCCTTGAAACAAGTTGCTGAACACTGATGTTAAAAGCCAGTATCTCTCTGGATTCAGTTCTAATTTGGAGCACTAAATAGTTCCTTATACTGCTTAAAATCCTTAGAACTTGAGCAAGAAATTTGCAGGCCCTAAGAACATACTCCATGAAGTCAATCTTCTCAACCCAAAAGTTATAACACTGTATTTGGCTGAAATACTGTTCTATTCATTAGAAGCAGTGATTCTGCTCATCAGACATAGCGCTGTCTCATCCATAATTCCCATGTTTATTTTGTCAGATATAGTATCTTCAGAGAGGTAAAGGGGTATTTTTAGGAAAAAAAATTTTAATCTGAATTTCTGGACTTGGAATGTTCCCTCTTTTTGTTACGTTGCGTTGCTGGCTTGTGCTGTTACTGAAGGATTTAGTAACTAATCGTAATTACTTACTACTTTATTTGAAAGATTATTTTAAATAACCTTTTCAAGTTTTGAATGACATTTTCCTAGTACTTCCATTGTGTTTGGGATTTAGCTGAAATTTCCCTAACCTTTAGTTTAGTCTACTATCCTAGCAGTTCATAAACCAAGTCCCTTTATTTTTCTTACTTTATTGAAGACACAGAATAAATAGTGGTTTTAGCCTCTGGAGGATTTATATGTTGTAGATGCATCATATTTCCTTTGTTAAGAATGCCAGATGAAATAATATAAAATTGATCCTAGCAAAAAACAATTTATTAATCTGTTGCTTTTATAACAAAAAGGTGTAAATAAAGTAATATGGTGAATGCTCTGTAATCAATTGACAACGTATAAAAATATGTAAGTAATTTTGCAGGCTAGATTTGCACTATTGCAAATGGCAGCAACATACACCAATTTTTATTCCAGATGGGTCTTTTGTAATATTAATTGGTTACTTTTGTACAGCTTTGAATCAATACACTAATTCAAGTCAGCTGCATTAACTTTCAAACTCTTATTTATCTATCAACTTCTACTCAGCCATATCACAGCTGATAGAGACAAGCCCCAACTACAGAGGGCTGCAGAAGTTTGGATATGAATACTACAACTGGACTCTGTTAGAAAGAGCCTGCCTTAGAAGAATTAACATAATTTTTAACCTAAACTGCTGACAATTTTGTTTCTTTGGAGCTTGAGACACATCAAGCTAATTCTCACTTCTTGATCATACAACCATAAAAAGGTTTGAATTGGAAGGGCCTGTAAAGATCATCTCATTCCAACCTGCCTGCCATGGGCAGGACACCTTTCACTAGACCAGGTTGCTCAGAGCCCAACCCAACCTGGCATGGAAGACTTTCAGGGATGGGGCAGCCACAACTTCTCTGGGCTAATGAGAGAATAAAAAATTTTAAGCAGGAAGGAGAGTTGGGTCCTTACTTTTTTCTATGTTTGATCTCTTACAGCTATAGTTTCCTAAAAATAAGGTGAATTACAAATTCAAGTAGCTGTTTTGGACTGTGAGGTTTTTTCCCATACCAAAATGTTTATATGCACACTGTAAGTATCATGAGTATCAATCCAGTTGTAGTTCCAGCTAAACTTTGCTAGAGAGATTTTTTCTCAGTCCACCAGATCTCTATCTGGAGAAATTGCTCTTTGCTGTGCTACACCAAAAGCTCAGCCACTGGTCCTAATGGGACAAAGTTAAAAAGCCATAAAAGGTTTCCCCTCATAAACACTCGTGTGTGGGGCTATGAGTATGTGTAGGGAAGGGAGGGAGGGTCATTCTGATTCTTACATACCCACATCTGTCTGCAAGGTGTGCAATTCCTCAGGGCGGAAGACCTGAGCCTGACAACTGGTAAAAGCTAAAGAAGCCACCCTAACTGCTAGGAAAAAATAGCTAGCAAGAAAACAGATGGTTATATATTTGAGGTTTCTTCCAGAATTTCTATTTAAGCCTTATTTGTTTTGTTTTCATAGCAAAATGGAAAAATGTGAATGCATACAGAAAAAGCCACAGATTTATTTTCTGATTTTGGTCACAGTATTCTTAAAAAAATGAAAACCTTACAGATCTGGAAACAATCTTACTGTCACATAGCTAATTTCAAAAAAGGAGTGTAGACTGTAAAATCAGTGTGCAGTTTCCCACAAATGTTTCCGTGTGCACAAATGGTAAGATTTTATGGGAACTCTATTTACACATGTGAAATTATGTGGTTACCTAGTGATGCAAATTTGCAGGTGTAAAATAAAATACTGCTACTTCACACAGGCAGCAGTCACATGTATACTGAAGCTACAGCCTAGCATAGAGCTTCTAAAACAGCTCAGAAATAAAAATAATTGTAATTTTTACATTTCTTTTTAAATCAAGTTAGTGGAAAAAATGGCTCAGTCCTCATTCACTGCCATGGTTACTGACCATGAGCCATGCAGGGTGTGGGATTCAGGTGAACTACCTAAATAATATATTACCTCTGTATTGGTTTGTCTGTCTTCATTCCAATATCCTTGTGCTGACATAAGGCAAACACAGCGTGTGACAACTAAACTGAGTGGGGGGAAGGTAGCAAGAAGGAAGCATAAAACTGACATGATTAATAGAGCTGCCACAATTTGTTTACCAGAATGACTTTGATGAACATGTACTTTTTCCAAGACTGTTAGTTCACTGCCATTTGTCTGTTGATTCACATTAAGAGTAAAATCAGGCCATCAAACTGTCTGGAAAAAGAAAGTCCCACCCAAGCAAGCTGGCTGAAGCTGCCAAAGGTACTACAGGAGTGTTTAAATGCTCAGTGATCACTGAATGGTGCACTTGTCTCATCTTTGTATGAAATGATAAAAGCTAAGGACAATATGGGACACTTCTCTTCAATTTCCTGAACATTCACAAATAATATTCTTCACTGGTAAAAATTACATGAAGCAAAATGAATTGTTTGAATGCAGAAAATGCCTTGTTCCAGTAATTAAAAAGGTTAACAGTAAAGTAACTTTGGACCAAGCATTTCATTCTATGTAATTAAAAAATTAAAAAAAACCAATCTAAATTAAGATGCTCTTCTACTTAAAGCCATACTCTTTCCTTCCTTTGATGTGAACAGCTAGCCAAATTTAACAGCTTTGCAGCTTGCTGTGATGAGAGGAGACTGATTCTGTCAAGGTGTTCTTAGATCAAATCTTGTTTACTTATAGAGCATACCTGAAGTCCTAAAAGAACTCAGATAGAAGATAGCTGATTTGTTCACAGATACATGCTGCTTTTTCAGGCAACTCTTGACCCAAAATTTACATCTCACATTTTCTCAAGGTCGTACTTCCCAGAGTGTCTTTGTTCTTTCCAGCCATCCTGTTTCTGACACTTCTCTACAAGCTCTGATCTGTCCATAATCTCTGAAGACATTCAGTTTATCTTACTGAGAAGTTTTACACATAGGGCATTTCTCAGATGAAACTACAGACCAAACAGCTGACTCCACTGAGGTTTGTTTTTTCCACCAAAATATTTCTCCAAGAACCTTTCTTCCAATCCTTTGCACAGCAATACATTATGTGAAATTTTGTAATCATTTAAAACCTCACACATAACTAGTTGTAAACCATGGCCTCAGGTATAAAAAGTGGGGAGGAAGATTTTTTAGAGGTAATGGCTCAGTAAAGCTGAATTTGTAACTCCCACAGTCTCCCAAATGGCAGATGCCTGGGCTTTTCATTAAATCATTGGTTAGGAGAAATGCAGCTAAATGACTACACTTTTTCAATTTTCTCCTGTTGGTTTTTCTTCAGCATGTCTTATAAAATCTGTGAAATTCATTGTGAACAAATGGCCCCTGTGTGGCCCATGGGTGTTGTCTCTCAAAGTAGGAATTCAAGTGTCCAGAATAAAGGAATTCTACTGGGACAGTTCTGGTCAGAATTTTGAAATGTGAGACTTCTGTTTCTCTTGATAGATAACATTATTTCCATGTTCTCAATATCTGTAAATGTGCAAGTGAAGTGGAAAAAAAGCTAAAGCCCATTAGCTATTAAAAGGAAAAGAGAAAGAAAACCATAATCAGTTGGGTCAAAAAACAAAGTAGTCACTGTAGTCACTTTAAAAGTTTAGAGACTGAAGTTCTCAACTGATGACTTCAGTCTCACAAGTCTCTCAAGTGTTGTAGTCACTTGGACTCATGGAGCTTTACTGAGGCTTTCAGTCACTGGGCATTTTGATCCAGAACAAGAACAAACATATAAGCAGTAGAATAAGTCTTTGTAAGTAATACTCTGAGAGTGAATCTTCATACTAGCTACTAAAATCTGGGTCATTGAATGGTTTTTATTTTTTTATGCCATTCCGTTATTAAAATTAAATTCCAGATTGACATAGTATTTGAAAGATTTTTTTGATCAATCTAGTATTTCAGTTTTTAGGTGTTAATTTATTCACATATGGCTATTTTGTACTCTGAAATAAAATAAATTTTAGAAATGTAAATGCAAAAATTCAAGCCACTTTAGAAATATTAGAAATAGCAGAAATAATTAAATTAATTGGGTTGTTTGAAATTATTTCAACAAGTTGATTTAAATTCATTACATAATAAAGGACAGAGATTATTGTATGTAACATGCTACTCCTCCTTATTGTACAAATCAAGAAGCTCAAGGCACTATCTTTCTCTAACAGAAAGACAGGGTTCCTTTTATAATATTTAATGCTTCATTAAATAGGAAAATTGCTCATAATTTATAGAGAATAAGTTCTAAAAATTGTATGATATAATAGTTCATCAGGTAAGAATCTCTCTCCCTTTGTAAGCCTTGAAATTTAGTCAACATTAAAAAGTTTACTATACATTATGGTTGAACTGAAGTAGCACCTAATCTCCTTTTACATAAAGCTAGCATGGATGAATATAAAACTAAGTACTCCAGTTCAAAATTTGTGGGACATCATTAGCATTGAACAGAATTTTAGAGTTTTTGAAGATTAGGTGGGGAGGTTGGACAATGGTTTTTCTCTTTAAAGAAAAGGAATTTTGATATCATATTGATTTGCCCTTTTTTAGCTGAGTGCTGTTGGTTATGGGAATATAAATGTACATCTGAAAACAGAAAATAATATAGGCCTGTTTTCCAACTGTAGTATCAGAATGTCAGATTGCCATATCCCAGCAATATTTGTGGTTAGTTAGCTTTTCCTACTATGCAATGATGGGCATTGGTATATGAACCATTCTTTTACAGAATTTTCACAAAAAATCTATGAAAGCAAAATGTCTAGATATGTTGGCAGTCAATATTTGGGATACAGAAAAAAATTTGATAGTCATGGATGAAGTCTCACACTAAAAACCAATAGTTTTGAATGAGAAATCCATGCATAAAATATCCTTTCAGAGAAAATTCAAAGTCTTCAAGCAGCATCTTACTTTCAGAACAAATTAAAGCCCTAAAAATTAAGAAAAAAAATCCTCACTGGTCTCTCTTCATCCAGTTCTTCTTCTCTTTATTGTCTAAGATACAATCCTTACAAACAACTTCAAAAATATCTTATATGCACAGAAGCAGAACAAACTGTGCACTAAATACAGCAATGTAAAAATCCAGAAATCTAGTATTCTAAAATCCAGTCCAACCAATGCATATTTTAAAACAGTATAAATAAAAATAAACCATCCAAATATAATTTGAATGAAAATAGATAATATGTAATATTAAAGCTCAAAATAATTGTGCGTGAACACTTTTTTAAAAATATTGTCTAAAAGAAACCTACCATGGTCTGTTAAGAGAAATGTTTTTAATTATTTCTCTGCTTTTTAAAGTAAATCATAATAAGCCTCTAAAAATAAGTTTTAAAGCCATATGTAATGACCCCACAGACATATCACAAAAAGGCAGCTTGCCAGTACAGCATTTGGACTCCCCTCTTCTCAACCTGGTTGTGAAATGCAGTACCTTCCCTCATTTAGCCAGATAAAGACACATTTTCTAACTGTAAATTAGAATTCTATTAGAATTCTATTAGACCATGTTCACTCTAGATCTGAAAATAAATCTCCTCATCATTTTTTGTAATGAATTTTAATAAGTTTTAACATGATAGCTAAGCTAAAACCAGATTTTTTTTTTTTGTCATAGATGGTGCAAGTGTAGTTGCTTGTGGTACTTCATTTGCAACTGTCTTTCTGAGAGCTTCATATATTGTTTAGTTTGGACAGCTGTGGTTGAGATATGTTTTGTGGCACAAAAACATATCCCACATAGAGTAAAGATCTGTTACTAGTGAGCAATGAATGAATAAGGCATTCTTACTTAAAAAAGAACTTTAAAAACCCTTAAAAACCCCAGCAAAAACTGTTTCAACTTTTCAGTGAAGCAATCTGTAAAAGATACAGTAAATAACAAGACAATATCAAACTGGGGAGATGGGGGAAGCAAGCAAGCTCCTTGTTGTAGCTAATGATCTAATTGTTCTAATATTCCATGTCTGTCAAAAACTCTTGCAGCCAATGTTGGAAAAGGCCAAATGAAACACATCTGCAGAACAGAGACACTGTTACCCACATCCTTCTTCTGCAGGCAGCAGAACTACAATAATTTTATTGCTTACAAAGCCTTCCAGAAACAGTAAGTCTGAATAACTTCTCCATTTCAATATTTTGTTTCAGAGAAGAGGGCTGGGGGGGAAATCAGGAACCACTTTCAAGACACAATACTTAAAAATCTAAGAGGTGGGTGATAAATGCAAAATATCTCTTATAGAATATTTTTTCAAAGTAGTAATTTTTTGTTAGGTTTCACTTGTCCATCAGCACACATCTCAAGGAAAATCCTGTTTAAAAATCCTGTTTAAATTATTTCATGCAACAAGAAGAAATCTGTTCAATAGTCTTTTGGGCTGGTTCTTGTAAAAAATGAGGAACATAATTTGAGAATCAGGCATACAGACCATATAGAGTGATTTAGTTTACTCTATGTATCAAATTACTTAAGTAATACCCAATTTTTACATAAAAAATACAGTTAAATGTGTACCAAACTATTTCACCAAACTATTATTAAACTATTTTGCATTGGAGACTTCTTCACCCAGAAACTGAAAAAGATAACCAAGGAAAATTGCTATCACTGAAAAGATAAATTGCCCCATACTGTATTAATTAACAAGGTATTGTCTTTGAACTGACTTCCCTACACCTGAGAAACAGCATTAAGAGCTCAGATTTTATTTCAAAAACTCTAGTTTAAAAAAGATGTGAGTGTCAAGATTTAAATTTGTTCCAGAAATGCAGGTAATCAACATATGAAATCCTTTGCATGCAATTGTATTGCAGAAAGTGTCCAGGACAAAATTAAAATATTTTGTTCTAAACATTCATGAATAGCTTCTTTAACTCAGTATATATGAGACCAACAGGACAAGAAGATCAGTTTTTCAATACCTGGAATTACTGTGGCAAGTTTCTGCTATTACAAGGTGAGTTATCAAAAGCTATTTATGTTAGATGTAACCAATAAACAAATTGTAAAAAAAGGACAATTCTTTCCCCTCAAATCTACCTTTAGTTGAGTCCAGCTGCAGTTTCAAGAAAGAACATAATTTTATTTCAAAAGTAAGAAAAGGAAAAAAAACCCACTTACGTCTGCTTGATGGATGAGACTGGCATATTCCTTGGCAAGTTCCTCATCACCAACTTTTCACAAACAGATTTTTCTCTCTCTGGTCAGCTGTCAGTACTATGTTCGTTTAGATTCTTCTGAGTGTTTTTAATGTGTTTGCATCTAATTTAAGAAGTTCATTCATTAGTGAAAGACCCCACTTCAGCAATATTTCAAATAAAAATATTCCTATTTTTATTCATAGGGAGATGTGAAAAACTTTTTGAATGCTTCTGTAATGCCTAAAATTTTCAATTTCCATTTTTTAGTATCATTGTTTTCCCATGATTCGTACCTATCCCTGAATGAATCCCAGACCCTTAAAACACAGCAGAAAGAGGAGTTTATGAATATGTGGAAATTTAAATAGAAAATATTTTCCCCTTGTCAATAAACTGTTGTATTTGCATATTGTACTTTCATTTGTTTTTTAAGTTACAAAAACTGTCGTTCAGGTTAGCGTGTAGCACAGAGTGCCTCTGCTTCTTCCCCATTCATTTTCTATTTCCAATTTTAAAATCTCACATGCAATATTCAAACTAGCAAAGGATCTTTTATTCATCTTTACGTTAATGCTTATTCTGTATCCCAATTGCAAGTCATGCTGCTTTTAGGAATTCTAATAGTATGATGCATACTTCATACATTGCCTCTATTTTCCTCTTGCTCTTTCAACCTCGTTTATAGTTTTGCATAATTTGTAATCTGTTCAGGAGGGTGAGATAATTGCCTGGTGAAAGTGGAGAATATTGAAGCAAGGCTGGAGCCTGAAAATCTTTTCTTGGGTAAGCAGCCTGTACTCAAATAAGTATTAGCCAATGAATTCAAGAGAGTTTACATAAATGCAGTTTGTAAGTGTCTAGTCTAGGAGGATATTGAACACCATGTCCGTAGTTTCCCTACAAAAATGAGTGATAGCTATGCTTTCGTTTTCAGTACAAACCGAAAAGAATTAGGCCACGATGGATCATTCTGCTCTTAGTGTTGTAAGTTACTACAAATTTTTAAGGACAGATAAAACCAGTACATCTCCTGAGACCAGCAGTATTGTAATGTTACACATGAAAAAACTCCCATTCCCATTTTACAATAAATCTTATTATAATTTTCATGTAATATTGTATTACACAGAAAGAAAGGGAAGAGAAAGAAGCATAACACAGTTTTATAAATCATTGCAAAGTCCCAAGAGTTCAGAAAGAATGTATAGAATAGTAAACCATATTAATACTTCACAATGTTTATGTATTGGATTAATTAGGAGAATAGAAATTTATAGAGAAAGAATATTTCTTAAATTGTGTTTATTGTTATGCAGTCTTGAAAATGAAAGCAGACAAGAGAAGACGATGTCCAGCAAATTTCATTGTGAATAAGATATATCAGCTCCATGCCACTTGTTTTTCTTGAAGTCAATGGAAATGTTTCCATTTCATTTCCAAAGGGAAAGGGGTAGAGAGGCTTTAGCTAGTATTCCACAAACAACTCCAACACTTTCATTAGAGGACAATAAACAAATGACAAAGAATGTAGATCTTCAAAAGTAGCGAAGTGTTTGGAGAAAGTCTGTGGAAGCAGTGGGAACAAAAATAAAAAAATCCTAATAGATGAGGTATAATCTCTGTAAAAAGAACAAGATGCACAGAGGATAGGCTAGAGCATAGGTTAGTTGGGGTTGTTGGAACTGACACATCTAATCCAAAAAGTAAACTAAACACAGAACATTTGTATTTTGAAACCATTTTAGGTAGCAGACTTTTGTGTGCCTTCTACCTTTTTAGTTTGGAAAGGAAAGTTGAAAACAAACCACAAACCTTTTGATGGAGAGTAAATGGCATACTTTAGGCTCTCACTAAATCACGATTGCTTTGCTGTTTGATTAGAAATGCATTTGAGAGTCTGGACACATTCTTTGAAACTTGTTTACTTTTCTTCCTCTCTGCTTCTCTTTACTTGACATTGTCTGTCTGTGGTGCCAAGATTTTAGAACTCTCTTTACCCTTTAAACTGTTGCTGTCAAAGACAACAATAAAAGGGAGATTCATGCTATGAATCTCATTCTGCCAAGATGCTTCTCCAATATATATTGCCATTATATATCTTGACAGGCCGTCGTGGTTAATACTGCCATGCTAAGCCAATGAAATTGATCCTGTCGTCACCTTTAGAAGAGAAGACAACCAAAAGAAAATATTCTTTTCTAGGGTTTACATAGAAGATGAAAAAAAACCCCAAAACTTTTGAACTGTCATCATGCAAAAGGCAAATTCATTTGTTGTATGTGTTCACCGCTGACCATAGGCAACCCTGCCATACACACCAAAACACTATGGACCTTATCACTATCTAAATCTAGTGTCCCTGATAAACTTTCATTAGGTGCATTTTCCCTGCAGCACAGGGTTTTTTCACACAACTTGGAACAAACCATATGTTGCTAGCAATTTATCATTCTTGTCTTAAATTCTTCTGCTCCTATAGACACACAGTAAAATTCTCAGGCCAAGTGAAATGTGTTGGAGAGCAACAAAAATCAATCTAACAAACAGGTAATGGAACAATTTAATTGATCAAAATGCATTAATAATAAAACTGATAAAGACATAAATACTACACCTTTATTAAATTCCTTTCTTCTTTGTCTAGCTCATCTTTTTTTTCATTCCTCCTGCTCACAGTACATAAATGTCCAGAGAAACTATGTCTTCTTTGGGTGTGGGCAATCTTTTTGATAATAACTTGCTGCTTCCTTCCTTTTCCTTCATTGTTTCTTAAATGAAAAATACCTCTACAAAATTGCATTTTTGGCTGAATTGATTGTCTGAACCTTTAATTCTAATGTTTCAATACATTGACTCCTGGAGATTATATATGTGTCTTGTATTTCATAGACTTCACTTGTGATAATTTAGTCTTAGATTGCTGATAATGCTAGACCATTAGAGAGTATATATAGTCTGACAGCAGTCATAAAACAGGCATTTGTTACTGCATTGTGTTTTATGTTGGTTAATGGTGTGTCCACAAATGTTTGTGAAACATAAAAGATACCAATATTTTAATGATGCAATACGATGGAATCAAATAAAAAGCCGTATCTTTGTGACAAGAAAATTTATTCCAAAACAATGGCACCAGAATTTAAATGAAAAGTTTTATAGAAAAGAATAGTATGCTTGTCAGGGGTTTATATATGTATGTATTTATTGGTGTGCTAAATTGATTATATACAGTAAATGGCATTGCTGCTATTACACCATATTCTGATCATTTCCATATGCTCTAGGCTTTTATTTTGACTTTGCAATTATGAATGTATAATCACTGTTATTTGAGTAGGTTACATGCTTCAGGGAGAAAAAGTGACTGATTGAATAGCAAAATAACACATGAACACTGGAAAGTTTAGGAAACAATCTGGCCAGAGGGAAAATCAAAGTGCTGACTGTTGGCAGGCTTTGAAATACATGCTGCAAATTTTTAAACTTGAATTATACCAGCAGTCAAGGCCAAATAAACAGCCTAGAATAACAAAAGGTGAAGCTGTTTGGGTTTGAAAGAGGGGCTATATTGACAGCAGACTTTCTTTTTTGTTATATTGTTGTTTCTCAGGTAAGAAATTGAGACAGGCAAGGGATTAAGCCACTTTCCCCAGATCAAAATTTTGTATTAAATTCCTCCTACTTCAAATGGGCTTTGTAGTGACAGCAAAGCAGAGAAGCAAAGAGCTGCTGTGCGCTGCCATAGGAGCATTTGCCAGTCTGTGCTGGATAAAGTAATTTCCTTCATCTCTTTGTGGTTTTTCCCCTTGTGTGACTCTGGGGTTGTAGCTCTGGAGCAGGGAACTCACTAACCTCACCACAAGGTGCCCCTAAGCAGCAGAGCACCAAACCAAGTGTGAAGATGGAGAAGTGGAGCATGAAAGAAAGCAAAGGAAATTACTCTGACTTATACATACTATACAGCTGGGCATCATGCTGGTGGAACTGCAGCTGCACTGCCATGCTGGGTAATGGGATCCCCAGCTAAGGCAGAAATGCCTGAATTGAAGCACTGCACTCACCATTCTTTATACCTTTTTCAAGCTCAGAAATCAACTAAGAGGCAATAACATGGGGAGGTGAGACAGCAGAGAAGCCAACCACATGGGTGACAAAGGGCAGGGAACCCCTTCTCTTTTCACTCAGCCTGCAGTGGGACAGACATCAGCTGCCATTCCTCACTGTAGAGAGATTGCTTAGAGGATATGAACCAGTGAACTCCTACTCAGCATCCCGTGGGAGCTGGTAGCAATCTTCTGCAAGCAGAGACGGGCCTGAAGGATTTCTTGCTGGAGAAGTCAGCACGGTGAGACACAAATAGCACTAGAGTCCCACCACAAGATAAAAGAAGATTTTTGGAAATGCACGAGGCATATTCATGAGCATGACAGCATAAGATAAAATGGCATGAGAGATGGGGTGGGTTCTTTTCTACCTGAACCACATTCTCCAAATACTTCTTCCTACATCAGCCTATTTTGCCTCCTTTTGCTACGTGCTTCTGCAGAGTACTGACATTTACCATTTATGCCAGTACTTTAATAAGTGATAATTTCACCTAGCAGTTTACAGAATTATGACAAGGCTTTTGGAACAATAATTCCCCTGGTATTTAAATATCCTTTGACAAAAACCTTTTGCATTGTCAGTCGCAACAGCTCCTCAGACAATCTTAATATTTTATGAATAATTTCTTGAGGATTTTGATTACAAGATGTAGAAGCACATTCTGGTTTTCACATTGAAGAGTCAGGGACATATAAATTTATACTGCTTTCAAGGAATAGAAACATTTCTCATGGGGTCTTAAAATAAGTACAAAAACCTTGATGGACAATTGTAAATTTTTCATTTACTGATTATTTCAATGGAAAATCTGGACATTTATTTTCCAAGCAAGATTTATCTATTTTGCAACCTATTTTCTCAAAAATATGTTTGGTTTCTGTGCTGATTGTGTCCTGGTTGTAGCAGGTAAGCCAGGTCACAAAGAAAAGTTTGGTTGATGGGAAAATCTTCCCAGGAGCATAGTTCCCCTGAGGGACTTGGACAGACTTTGGACACTTTGATAACTGGTATTTCCCCAAGTCCAAAGTATGTACCTGTGAGAGCAAGGCACATAACATGTAGGCATCAGCCATTAAAATCTATCAATGGACCTATCATGTGCATTAAAACAGTAAGCAACCAATTGTATTCTTCAGGTTGTATATCCTTAAAGTTAAAAAACATTAACTAGAATTTCATGTTTGACACTAGGCAGAAGGAAAAACACTTTATAAATTCATACTTAAATTATCATGCAAAATCCTGGTTGTACCAGGAAGCGTTGTTAATCCAATTCTTCTAAATTTCTCTAAGTACAGTAAAGTTGTTCATATTTCATGGGGGGAGACAGCACATCCCTGGTTCACGGATGAGCCCAAATAACTACTAGAGTTCAAAAAGAATGTCTGAGACTCTATATTATGCCTACGTGCCTCATAACTGATGGAAGTCAGACAGAGCAACACAAGAAATTCCCAACTTGCATTTTGTGTTACAAGTCTGATCCTTTCATTTTAAAGAAGTGGAAATTTTGGTAGGATGGGGCCCTGGTGGAGTTATGGTGTGTTCAAAAAATTGGTATAGTCTACAGCACACCTTCAAGAACACTTTTGAGAGGAACAGGTGCCTATTTTGCCTCCTTCAGAAATCCGAGAAGCTGACAGAAAGTTACCTTTGCTTTTACCACTACTATCCCTCTCAACTACAGCTCTGCAGCTAGTGTAAAGAGATGTACAGTTTGGCTTTAAGGTAATTTTCTTTATTCAACTGCAGTTCTCCCCTCCCCAGTTCAGAAAAGCAGCTGTGGTGTCAACAGGCACATTATGTAAAAATAAAACATTTGATAAGTGGATGGAGAAGAACAGTCTTTGATCAGCAGAATCTACAGACATCCACAAGTGCAGGGGGCACTGGAGGAATGCCTAAGAAGTAAGTTCCAGCATGGGTGAGTTTTCTGGAAGGGTAATTGCGTGAGAATCTGTCTGGCAGCAAGAAAAAACTCTAAGCTTCTGAACCATATGATCCAAACCAAGGAAGAAAAAAAACCCACACTTTTTCTTTCAAAAGTCTCCCAAAAGGCTAAAAATAGATGATGAAGAGATGAATCAAAATAATAATTTATTCAGAAAACTAACTTGCAGACAGAATACACAATCCTTTGATGCTTGAAAACTATTCAAGAAGGTCAGGCTATTTCAAAATAGCACAATTTGAATGTTTTCTTTCTTCCATCTTATTTCCAAAGTTTGCAATGTGCGTAAACTTTGCTGATGCTGCTACTGTATTTTCAGGCATCAAAAAAAAAAAAAAAAGAGAAACCCATAGTTCTGGGTAGATAATAGATTTCTGTCAGCTGTAAATCCAGCAGAATACACCCACAGCTAAACAATCACCTCTAGGATTCTCAAAGATTACATTTTGTTTAGCCTCTAGTAAAGGTCAGCTCTTGTAAGTAACTAATTTTTACTTTTTCCTGAGGCTGTCAACTTACAAGTTTTCATGTTCCCTTCAGGAAAAAAATCACATAAGGTTTTATTCTGTAAGATGTCCTGCCTGCAATGAAAAGTGAAGGCTTTAAAATGCCTTCCCCTGAATAAATCCTTAACATTGAGAAGTCAGACCAAGCTTTTAAAATGATGAAATCTGATGATCCATATTTTCTACAGTAATTTGAAGACAAAATCTTAAGCCGATAAATTGTACTCACTGGCAAAAATGGTGAAGTCCCCAGTTGTTATATTGATTATCTCCTTTTGCACTTCAGGATTTGAAGTGTGCAATTGAGTTAGCCAATCAAGTGGAAAAAATTTAGTAAGCTGTTTTTTCCCCTCTCACTTTTTGGGTATATTTTCATTTTGTAACAATAATTCAGTTTATCAGGAGGTAAACTTTCAGGGAAAATCGTGGATTGCTGGTTTTAAAGACTGTCAGCTATTACTGAGGATTCCAAACTTCACTGAGAGAGGCAAATCCAACACCTGCAGAAAGATAACAGAGGAACCCAGGGTCTTTTTAGAAACACCAGCAGTATCAGAGTCACAGCTAGATAAATATCACGTGATACAAAGAGATAACAAACATACTGCCATAACCTCAAGAAGACCTAAGCTTACAGAGATTAAGGGGAAAAACATGAGGAAATGCAGTTAAACAAAGAACCTAAAAGATACTTCTATTTCACATCAGTTGTGGAAAAATCAATAGAAAAATACAAAGAATGAACTTGGTATGTTGAGATCCTTATAAAAATAACTCAGAGCAAATGCAAGCAAGCTGGAAAATCAGACCCACATGAGCGATGGTTAAAGCGCTACCAGGAGGATTTAAGCCCTGCACTGTCTTGGCTTTCAGCTGCACAGCTTGCTTTACAAAGGGGTGGGTCTGCTGCAGCTGAGTGCATCAGCTTCTGTTGACTGGTGACAAAGTGAGAGGCACAAAAGGAACTGCTCAGGTCAACCTGAAGGACTCCATCCCATATGACAGAAAATGACATCACCCACCCGCTGCCCCTCATTTCCCAACCAGTGCTGAGATAAATGATGCTTCCTTTGTTGAAAAGTGCTGCCCTTGGCTGTTCAGGAACCTTACCAGACTCTGTATTGACACCTCCACTTCCAGCCAACCTCTAGGCAATATATAAATTCAGAAAGAGAATTCAAGGGGAAAAGTGTAATATGTTCTTGAAGTGACTTGCCCCATATTTTGCGTTCTCACTATATTAAATTTATACTACCCTCTTGGGTGTGAAACAAATATGAGACTAAATAATCTTTCTTAAGTTGTTTGGTATATGAAAAGAAAGAATAACAGTAAAAAATTAAAGTCTTTGAAACAATGAGTATAATTTACTTCACATTTTCATCCAAAACTTCTGAGTTGGATTTTCATATTGTGTCTATTTTTTATGTATTAATTTTCTAGATATATTTTTCCCAATAAAAAATTATTCCAGCTTAGATATCATAGTCCTTGCTGTTGTTACTGGATGAAAAAGTTCTGAGTTATTTGTTGTACATGATGAAAAACTTGTAGAGATGGGCCATCCTTCTGAAAATAATGACTTTTTGGATTTTTTTAGACTGCACACAACAAAGTTAGGGGAAAATGTTGTAATAACTGCTGGGATTTTTTGCTTAACAAATGCAAACCTGTAAAGCACTGATCACATGAACCTGGAATTCATTTTTGTGAAACAATAGGGTGCATTGCAGATCCTAAGTATGAACATGTAAGCAATCTGATAGATCTCTAGGGCCTTTCCCGATTTCTTCCCAAATAGTATAAAATCAAAATTTTGAATGAAGTCTCTTTCACAGATTCTTGTAGTCAGGGACATATCCCACAACAGAGGAAAATTTTGACTATTTCCTTCTCGCCATTATTGAGATTGTGCAATTTCTTAGCTGACTCTGTTCCAAGAGGAAAGTGCTGTGTCTTCTTTAGTGCTACTGACTGGCCCTCAGCCTTAGCATAAAGCTGAATACATGTTCTCAGCATTTCTCATTCTCCCTCTTTAGACAAGGGTGCCTGTTACAGGCCACAGAATGTCTGTTGTGGACCTGCCACAGCAGATGAGACTTCAAATAATATCTACTGGATATGGTCACGTGTCTTGTATGCAGCATTTCCTTTTCTCCTGTATTCCAAAGGCCAGCTGAGAAGGTAAAAAGGTGTTTCCCCTTGCACTTTTCTATCCAGTTATAGCTTCTAGGTATCGACTATAACCTCTGGGATCCTTCACTATCAAACAAGGTTAGTGAAGTATTTTAAAGGTGTTTTCAGTTGTTTGAACTAACTGACAAGTCGTGAACATCTGTCTTCAATCCTGACCAAAACAGGGTAGACATCTGTTCTACTAGAGTGATTGTTTTCTAAGGTATCTGCTTTTGAAGATTACCATTACCACAGACTCAGAAGTCACTGAGACTGTGACCAGATTAACAGTGTTAGGAACTACTAAGATGAGCAGCATACCAAAGTACTTTTATTGTCTTACTGATGAAGCTGATTTGAACACTTCTTCCTTCACACAGAATGTACCTCCTAGCACTCAGTGGTCCATTGCCCCCAAGGCCATTGAAGCACTCAGAAGTTTTATGAGCAGTGTTCCACCAGGAAATTACTCACCAACTGAACCTTCAGGCATGGGATCCATTCCATGGAAGTTGGTCACAGATTTCAAGTTTCACACCTATTTGTAGGACGATGGTACTTCAGCATCTTCATGCCTCTCAATTAAAGGCTGGTCATTGGAGCCAGCTTCTGGTAGTATGGGTGACATTTCCTTCTGCTGCTCTGAGGGCTCAGGATGGGGCTGATCCTGTAACAAAAAGTGAAAAAAGGACAGCCCTGGGGAATCACACTTACTGTTTCTGAGAGGGGTTTTCTCCTGCACTTTGTAACAGGATCTTCTCTAAGAATCCAGCTCAAGCAAAAGGATAGCTGTGGGCTCTTTGCTCTCCTCATCTTGCTGCTGCAGCAACTGCTAGGATTTTGTGTGCCTGGAAATCCCTGAGGTTGCAGTAGTTGTTCTCAGCACTGTCACTGAGATGTTGTGAGATGAGATGCAAGTAAAGAGAAAGATAACTTGATACCTTGCAAAATGACAGGAACCAAGGCCTGCAGAACCTCCCACTGAAGAAAAAGACCTTTCTCTCTTTTTTTCTGGAGCCAAACATTGCTTAACATCTTTGAATGATGAAGAGTCAACTCTTTGAAGCCCCTTCCACAGGGCTGGATATAAGGTGTAACTTCTAGTATATTTTCATCTCAGCTGAAACACTGAAAAACTAACAGAAGAGAACACAAAGGGATGGAAAGATGATGGAAAATTCTGAGTTGGAAGACAAAACTAGAGAAAGTTCAGATATTTACCATAAATGAACTTTGGGACTACCTCTATGAAGGGAAATTTTATATTTGCTCCATTCTCAGTAGTGAAGACATTTGGCTGCATCAAATGGCAGAGTGGGAGAGGACTTTAAACAAAATTTTGTCTGCCAGAGATTGCGTGTAAGGAAAAGAGCAGGATTGTCATAAAGCTTAATGTTACAACGTTTTCAATTAGTTTAAAAGCTTTTTTTATTGATCTTTTTTATTATGCTTCTTCAGTTATTTTGTAACTTTAATTGGAATAAGTCTCAGTTTATTTGAAACATTTTTTAAAACTACATTGTTTTTTCAAGTGTTATCAAATGTGAGTACTTTGCAGGGCCCAGTTATTGTACTTACTTTCAACTTTCAGTGACTATTTTTGATTTAGTTTTTTTAAGGTTTGTGTTGCATTTGCTTTTAATCTATTGATTTGATTTTGCAGGGCTTTGTGTGAGGTTTAGCTTCAGTTCATATGAGGTGCTAGGCACCTTGCAGAATTTTATTTGTTGTTCTTTAATTGAGAATCAACAAATTAAGACACTGCATCTTCTGTTAGCTCTTTATTAAAGGTTTTAAATTCTGAAAACTGATATGTTAAGAATGATGTGTGATGATAGCTATGCCACATACACTTTGAATATAGAAGCACCACAGATAAGTCCCTATGCAAGACCTATGTTGAAGGCTTGTTATTACTGAAGATTTGGTATTAATTGGATACAAAATTTCATAAAAGAATTATCCTGAGTAAGTACATTCAGCTATTTAATATAAGTAACTTGATCTATTTCTAAACCAATTATAAGCTGCAGGGAGTTTGGGGGAGAGAGGGAGATGGCATGGGATCACTGGAAAAGAAGAAAGGACATGGAGAAAAGGATTCACTGGACATAAAAACATGGTTTGTATGAAAGCAAACATATCTATAATGTTACCTAGAAGATCTAAAGGAGACATGGCACCCTACCTGCCATATTTGCTAATAATTTATAATCCAAGATTACTTGTAAATCTCACCACACTACACATGTAAGAAAAGTGTAAACAACACTAATGAAGTTACTTCACTGATTCTGATTATCTCTGCTTCCCAAAAGAGATGGGAAGAGGCTATAAATAGATTAATGGGATGTTTCATTCCTAAAGCTGATACTGCCTTTATTTTTTCCTTGCTACTACAGCAATTGTTTCCCTGCAAAGCAACTTCAAACACTGAGTGACATATCAGACAGGTATAAAAAGGGCCCACACCATAATAGAATGACATTATCAAGCAACCTTATCCCACAGCTGGGGTTATGAGGTTGTCCTTTAGCAGGGAGGAGACATCATGAAGCTGAGATAAGTTTATGCACATGTTCAATAATTTGGCACTTATTCAAGTGTATGACTTTTCCTCTATAAAATCTATTTACTTTTTTCTTTTCCTTTTTTTTTTTTTCCATCCTTATTTTCTAACCCTATCTGGCTTTTTTAATGTTAGGCTTATTTAGAATGTTTTGACAGATAACAAGGCTGGGGCATATTCCCCTTTTCACACAAATTTCGGGGGGGAGAAGAAAGCAAAGAAAAACACTTCTCAAAGTTTTGTATAGCTTTTCTGAAAAAACCTACTCAAATCACCAGAAAAGTAGAAAAGGAAGAATAAGACTGTGATAGGAAATGAGAATGAACTATTTTGTTTTAGACTACAGAAGTAGCAGTTGTACTCTGAACCTGTTGTCTGAATCCAGCATAGAAGCAGAAGAAGGAGGAGGCTGGTGGGAGAAAAGGTGAATTGCCTGTAGACCTTTTTTGACACTCATTTGTTAATATGAAAAAGTTCTCATTCACCAAAGTATTTGAAAACCTACATGTCCAAGTGACTTAAAATTTTTGCAAGATTCTTTCCACAATTCTGTGATTCTTTGTAAGTAGGATAGAATAGTTGAAATACAATCCCACGAGTAGCATTGGCTTAAAAATACACATTTGCCAAAACTGAAGGATAAAGATTTCAGCAGCACTCAGTTTGAAGCAAGAATGCTAAGCTTTTACCTTCAGACAGTTCCCATTTCTGATTAAATTCTGTAGCACTCTGATTTCCTTTCCCAGAATATGAAATCAGATCACAGAAAGGGAAAAAAGAGATTCCAGAGAGAAGACCATTACTGACGGAAGCCATGTGTCATTAATTCAGTTATAAATTATTAGCTGAAAGCAGCCTCTCAGCATTTGTATTTGATGAACAAAAATTGATTGCTTCAAGGGCATTTCAATCCTTTTGATGTTACCATCTTTTAGTCCACCACAAATCTGAATCCTTAACAGAATGATTATAGCATTATAGTAATCCTAAGAGCCAATACTAAAGGATTTGGAAGAGCAACAGAGATCAATAGATTGAAAAAAGCATGTCTTTTTGAGTTGACAGAGCTGTCTAGCCTGATAGTGAACCTGAAAAAAATAAGTGGAGACTAAGTAAACAAGCAATCCTGCAGACTGAGCTAAACTGAGGTGATGAGCCACTTTTCTGAATTGTTGAATACATCGAGAAGCTCTGAATATTTCCACCGGATTTAAACAAAACTAATGGCAACCAAGGGATATTTTGCCCACAATAAAAATAAAAGAAGTTTCATAAATATGTTTGCACGTGTTTTCAGAGCTTTGTGAACTGTTCTGGAGGTTGGGGTGTTCTGCAAGGTCAACATTTGTGTTTTGCAAGGACTTTGAGATTATTTGAACTGGGATTTGAGGGAACATTGTCTTAATGATTGTCTTCCTTTTAGTTGCTTTGAAATCCAGAATCTGGGCCATATTCCAACATAGAGATGAAAGTGCAGTCCTCTCAGCAATTATATTGTGAGATATACAGTAGACAGGACCATGCATCCTTATCATGTAATCTCTATCAAACTATAAAATAATGTTGAAATCATGGAAATAATAGGCAATTTGTGGATAGTTCAGGCTGTGCCAGGTTGTAAGTAACAAAGTTTTCCTAGAACAACAAAGCAGAAAATGAGCTGAAAGCTAATGCCCTCTTCAACAGCTCAAGGATTAGCATAAAATTATACTTTGAAGAAGGAAAAAGAACAGCATTGCAACAGTGGAGTATTGTTGAAGATCAGTGGAATGGAGAGAGGACAGAAAGAGAATAAAAGAATCCTTACACCAGAATACTGCAAACTGGTATAATGTTTAGCAGGTATTTAACAATTCTTTTGGTGTGCTAAACAACAGATTAACTTCATAGTGCTCAAGTGAAAATTCAGAGATATTCAGATGCAACACATCTGGAGAGCATCCCATGGCAAATGGTGAATGGCTAAGTAATCTGTTTCAATAGCAAGACATGTAGTGATAATTTATTGTTTGTAACTAGGGCTGTGAGTCTACCAATAATTCTAATGCGAAAACGTCTAAAATTACTTAAAGCATAAATGCAGAACTTCCAACAATCACTTTTTTTGTGAGACATATGCCACTTATACATACTATTATTAAAAGAGTCATAAAAGTCATTTGAAGAAGGGTGTGTTTTTCAGTTCAGTATGATTGTACATATGAAGACTAGTGAAAAAAGAGCCCTGCATGCACCTTTTATGCTACTGCAGATGATTTTCTTTATGGGCCATCGCTTTTTAGCTTGGTTCATGTTTTCACATTTCTTACATCTGAAAGAGTGGCACAAATTAAATGCACATTAAAGGCATGATTTCGGAACATTGTGTTGAAGCAGATTTAACCCATTATTTTGAAGCTGTGCACGATAACATGTGATCTTTAAGCTTAACCTTTATCTCAAGCTGTTTAAAATGTTTTGTAGCTGTTCTTGTCTAAACGAATAAAGAGGATGATAAGCAGGGACTGGCATAAATAATGGCTGCTTTAAAATGGGCAAAAGAAATTGATAGCTCTACAAATGGTAGCCACCTGTATTAGGAAACTAAAGAAAGGCTGAGTATTCAGAGGAGACGAAAATACACCAACCTTCATTTTTCCTTTTTATGGGAATGTAGTTTGAACCATGCTCTGTACTCCTTCCACCACAACGCACTCTCTCGAGCAGAAATGGAGATTATGAGCATGAAAGGGGAAAAAATTTTGCCTATGTCACAGTAAGTTCTCATGAAAAGCCTGCAAGCATTGATGCCTTTCCACAGAGGTTCACAGAAGCAGAGGTGATAAGCAAAGTACATCTGCTTGACAAAAGACAAGGATACGATACATAAACAACAGCAGGTGAGCAGACAAAAGGAGATAACAGTATAACTGCTGTAAATCACAAGATGCTGTGACATGCAGGTAGACTTGTGGGGGGAGGAAAGGAAATTTTGTGAGGCCTGAGGTAAAATCTACACCAGTGCTTTCAATAGTAAGAGACAAAAAGACAGAGCTATATTATATGTCATGTTACAGGTTCTGGGAAAACGTAATATCCTACTTGCAAGGCTAAGTCCCTGAAAATCATTATGTCTTTTTCTTTCTGTGTGAGTCACATTTAACAGAAACGCAAGACAGTTTCTGCAACAGGACAGGGGCTTCAGCTGTCCCAAAACCCCAGAATCTCTCTGTCTCCATCTGTTCTGAAAAGCCAGAACATCTCTGCCTCTATCTGCCTGGCATAAACCCCACATTTATCTTCCAGCTAGGAAAAAATGTTATCATCCTCAACAAAGCTTTTCTTTGTCTTGGCCCATAATATTTTCTGCTTTGATACAATTTAGAGAGAGTACTAGTTCTTCAAACATGAAGCTACTGTTTGAAGAAGATTTTGCATTTACAGCCCACCTCAAACAATTCCAGGGCTGGGACACCCACATCATCTCTGGGAGATTTGTTGCTTCATGGCAGTTGGGCTGTCTAATTTGTATGTTCAGTAACAAGATTGCCACTGTAGATAATAAATGCAGTTTTGTTCCTAAAAAGAAATATAATTAACCAAAAACTTTGTATCCTTTCTATCTATCTATTCTGTACTCTCCACAAATGTAAATCTCTGTACAGACTGATGTTTCCAAATGTCCTGCTGATATTGCTGGCAGTTTATACATATACAGTTTGTTCCACTTACAAATTAAAGTTTACTAGGAATAAGAGAATTTTTTTGCAAATATCAACAGATTTTGTAAAGCTTGAAAAAGAAATTAAGAACATTGAGATTAAATCTTTAAAATATTTCAAATGGAAAGGACTTAAGGAGATGAACCTGTCTCCCTTTACACAAGTGCTGCCTCTCATCAAGACCAACTTGTTTCCACTGTGATAATCAATGAATAACTCATTGAAGTTAATGTTCTTCACCTGTGATAAGAGAAGGCTCAAAAGCACAGCATGTGACCTGTAAAAGGTGTTACTTCTTGAAGTGTCTGAAGGATTAACCTCCTCAGGTTTAGTGTCCTTTATATGTCACTATGACCCTCTTCCTGCAAGTTTTAGTAATTGCCTGCTCATATGCAAAGTTTTACAGAACACAATTTATTCCCTCTGTATTCACACAACCTGATTATCATTCTCCTACAGATGAACTTTGCTCTGCAATAGTTATATCAAGTTTTCACAAGTACTTTAAAAGTCTTACGTGTAGACATATATTTCTGTATTTAGGAGGATTGCTAGACAAAAGAGGTGAGAATTCATGTTGAATTGTATAAAATATTATTATAAAATTTTCATTCCGCAGCAATTAAAGTCACATAACATGGACTCCAAAAATATTTTCTCATTTTAAGAACTGTACATCAGGTACCCTGAGGGCTTCCTATATATTTTTGTTGAATTGAAAGATAACTGCAAATATATATTTAGGATGTTTACCAATTAAATTTGTAATTAATAGGGGTGAAAATTATCCGGTGAAGGTCACTAAAACCATAGGGATTCATCCACCAAAGAGCAAACCAGGAGTTTTTAGCCAAATAGGAAACATTTTGAAGCCTGAAGGGAAATAAATCATCACCATGAAAAAATAAACTGTTTCGCCTGTGTGATTCTGAGAAACCATGGGGAGATTAATCGTGATTTCTGAATTAATGCATAAAAATATAATAGAATACTTCTATTATATTTTTATATAATAGAAGTATTCTATTATATAAATAGAATACTTTTTTAGAACTTTTTTACATATTTATGATGTAAGGTCAATTGAAGGATTTTGAGGAATCTGTTCTGATATTGTTTCGTTGTATCAATTAAGGGGAAATGCTGATCATAAGAATTAGATCAATTGTAACCTATGTCTATCACTATTTCTGTCTTAGTGTTGTCTCAGCCTTTGTATCTGTTATCCAAGAAAACTGAATCAGTATCTTGAGTACTTCATGACTACATGTTGTATGTACAATCTACATGTGGAGTATAGGGCTGGAAAATATCACAATCGCCCAGCCTACTCAGCTGCTACTGCAGGCAATCATAACTACTCACAAGTTGCCACACCTTTTAATTGTTTTCTCAATTGTCTTTGTTCTAGAACATTGCTGTGTTGTACACTCTTGGATCAAGGTTGTTCTTTACCGTAAATAATTCCTTTCTCTCCTTAGGGTTTGTTTCCTTCAAACATTTTGAGACAGAATTCACATTCCCCCCAGCTCTTGTTTTGCTATGCAACACAAAGTTTGTTGTCACAGAATAACTCTGGATTTTTTGATCATCCTATTATCCTCACTTTGAATCTTTAGTAGAGTTGTAGATTTCTAGAATATGGATAATCAGATCCATGCACAATATTCTAGAAGAGCACACGAATAACTATAAAATTAACTCCTCACTTCTGTTGGAAATCTTTGCATAGTGATGGAATTTGCCTTTCCCATGGTTGTATCCCACCTGTGGATTACAGCCATTTTCTGGTAAACTAATACAAAATCTTCCTTCTTTACTGATGACCTTTGAATTTTCATTAACTCCCATAGACACAAATTTGTAATTTTCTCTGTTCAGTGCTGTTTCTCTGCGATTATAACCCACACTGGTAGTTCAATTTTTTTACTTGAATACTTTTAGTTCATTTCTTCAGCACTAGCACTTGCAGCTTCCTTACATTCCAAAATCTCTTAGTACTCACTCAACATAATCTTCACTCTAACGTGTTCTGTCTACAACTACCAGTGATTTCTCAAAGAGCACGCTATCAGCTTACTCAAGTTGAGATATATCACACCTACGAGATCTAACTTGTAAAAAAAGGACTAGTTAGTGTATACATTTCCCAAACTTTTTTTAAAAAACAGGATATCTTTTTATCCTTTTTAGAAATGCACCTCACCTCTGATACTATAGTAACAGTGGCTAAATTTATTTTTAAATATCTTGACACTAATCTTATAATTTCATATTCTAGTCCTCTTAGAACTCTGGAAAGAACATGAAACTCAGAGTTTATTCCTCCATAAACAGAGTAATTTCAATCTTTTTATTTCATGTACCTGTCTTGCCCTTTCTCACCTTTCTGCCCTAATTGATATCACTTATTAAAAGCTGAAGTAAAGTTATTACTTTAGTGGTGGAACATCCTGTCATTCCTATCTTTTCTGAGTGCAGTTTAGTCTCCCTTCTTCACTCACCATCATTTTATTTATAAGGCTAAAGTACCTTTTGTTCTTTGTTTTGAATTTCTTTCTGCTGTCTAACTTGGCTCAGGTTTGGCTATCTTATCATTTTAACTGCTCACTCTATGCCTCATGAAATCTAGAATGTTGGGTTTTTTTGCTTAATAATCTTTCTATCCACCCATATTTTCTTACTTAAACCTTAAATCCAATATCTTTTCTCACATTTTGTTCTTATTTTGAAGCTGGTTATTTTTCAGGCAGGATGAGGGTGGGATTCTCCCCTTGGATAAAGTTCCAATGAGTTTTTGCCCTGTTGTCCCAAAGTAAAAATAAGTCTTGTCTGTATTCTGCCCTCCTGGCTCCTTAGTCCAGTGATACCACTCCTGGAATTCACTTAGTTTAGTCAGTGCAGAAGATTTCTAAGTTAAGCAATCAGAATTCAGAAGATAGCTGTTCTAAATCTGTTTTTGCAATTTTACTCCCAGATCTTTCCACATACACATTCTAAGTTAGTCTTTATGAACTGCATCATTATTTTATTCAGCCTCATGTGATGCACAACATAGACAGTATTTATTTGGTACATAATTCATCAAACACTTTTTTAAACAAATTCTTTGGGTTTCTCCTATAATTACTTGGTGTTCATCATCCAGATCCTTCTCAGAATACAGACTTATTTACTTGCTTCTCTGTTTTTCTGTTGTGCTCATCACCTGATTTAGGAGATATCCACTGCCTTAATTTTCAGTAATAAGTTACAGATACTTTATTAACTCAAATTCCAAGACCTTCAGTTGGAACTGTCAAGTTACAAGTTTTTTTTTTCAAAAATTGTTTGCAATCAAACATGCTAAATAGTTTTAAATGATTGCCTAAGGAATTGCTCCTGGGAATTCTCTCATAATATAACAGATAGGAAAGAGTTTTTAAGACAGCATTTAACACATGTAATTGCAGAATACGCCATGTCCTTCTACATCTTTTTCCTTGTTCTGTGCACAAGAAATTTAGGCTCTCTGGCCAGGTCCAGGAAGAAGCTCTATGCATTGGGTAGTGAATTCCAGACAGAAGAATAAAAGGTTAATTACAAGAAACAATTTATTTTTAAATTAATTATTTGGCTTTTTCATGATGGAATGAGAAGATTCCTTCCTAGTTCACTAGGTCCTGCTGCTAGGTACCTGACTGCAGGTTCCCACTGGATGACTGACTATCAGGGATTAAGCATTAATCTACAAAAAAAAAAAAAAAATAATTTGGCATTTTTTTAGTGTTTCTTGCTAAAAAGCTACAGGTAAAACTGCATAGCAGAAAAATCTGTCCCATCCAGTCCCATTTCCTCTCTGCTGCCATTCAGTTACCTCTTAACTAACTTTAATGTGGAAAGAGCTGTAATACAGCACAGATTCCCTTCTCTACCAGGACATATCTTTATACCTTGAATCAAAATCAAGGAAGAATTATTTCTTGATAAGACACATAAAACATTAGTAGACATCTCAATGAATCACTACAAAACTAAGAACAAATTTGCATTAAGTTTCTATGTTAACTGTTTAGTGAGTCTAATAAACTCTTCACAGGATTTCAGAAAAACCCTTTATTAAATTTTCTTATTGGTGTTTCCCTCTCCCTTAAATGAATGGGAGTAGTATTTAGTCAATCTATTTCCACTGGAAAAGAGGACCTACACAGATCAGGTTTTTTGGTGCAACTGAGATCACTCATTGCTGACTTATACAATGAAGTCAACAGGTATTTTTTCTATTTGGACTTTAGTTGGTCCTACTTTATTTCTATTTTGAAGGCTTATTATTTCACTAGAAAAGTATGAAGATCTGATAAGAACTGAGCCCAGGATAGCCAGCCAATTCCATGGAACACCAGGGCAGCATGCCATACTTTTTGCATTGGAAACCACTTTAGTCCCACAGATGGGAGGCAGGTCAGAGGGAAAAATGCCAATACAGAAACATAAGATCTTAGAAATAATGTTCATGGACTATGACTAAAAATATTGTGTAAAACACAATATTGTTTCAGGGGACATTTAAAAAAAAAAACAGTTCAAATGCAATAGAGCAGTTCCAGTAGGAGCAATAAAGGACGGACCACCTTAGATTTTCAATATCTTCTCTATTACTTGGCATACTCCATGAAATTTTGGCTTTTTGCCACACCATTCATGAGGTTAAAATCCACTTTATGTTTACCTCTTAGTAGAAGCATCCTAACAAGTTGCCTGTAGGGAACATTCGTGTGAACCTACCCCCTTTCTCACTCCACATAGGGTAAACAGTTCCCAAGATAGAATAACTGGCTCTCCAGCCTAGTGATTAAGACAATTCTTTCAAAACCCTACAGCCTGCTGATTTCAATATTTCCTTTGTTCCTTGGGGTTCTCAGAGAGACGGGGGAATGAGAAAATTAAGTCTGAACCTGGGTCTCTTGCCCAGGTTTTTGGGTACTCTTAACTCACATATATGTGCTGAGAACTAATAGACCTCAAGAAACCAGGTCTTCTTAAAGCAATAAGGTTTTCAAAGCACTTTACAGAAAATAATTTTAAAATTCAGCAAATGAATGCATCATTAAAAATTATAAAAATATGCATAAATAATTTATGGAAAAAAAGAAAATAATTATAATTCAGAATTATAAATTTTTANCATCATTAAAAAATTATAAAAATATGCATAATTAATTTATGGAAAAAAGAAAATAATTATAATTCAGAAGTTATAAATTTTAAGATGTTAGAAATTTATAATTAAACCAGGTGGGCAGCTTTTTAAGGATAAATCCTGCTTAAGCCTTAGATATTAAGAAACGCTGCTGTAAATTGCATTTCTGCAAAGAAATGGAGGTATCATTGCACTTTTAGATGGAACTTGGTATGAATACGAGTTCAGTGACAAATAAAACTGCTTCACAAAAGAGTCTCTTCTGTTACCTAACCACTAACATTAAGTTGCACATGTAGGACACATGAATGCACTTAATGTTGCTTAGTGGACTCGATCTGACTTTTGTCCTAAAGCATATAAAATAATTATCACCTAAATGGGTCTAGAGTTATTTTGTAGTCACTTTTGGTTCTGTGAATGTGAAGCATTAATTCAGTGACCATGTCTTTTGAGTCTCATTCCCTGAAATTATTTTGTAACTCAAAGGCCAGTCAGAATTTGACCAGAGGTCTTAATTTATAAATCTTAGACCTCTAGTATTCTAGGTGAACCCTTCCTGCTTATTTCTGGAAGCAAATTTTTACTCTATTTACAACACCCCAACCTTTGGTCCTCGAACTGTTAGAAGTTTTACAGGTGAAAAAAATTCTCAGAAGGAAATCTGCAACTCATACCCTGTTTTCTTACTCTAAGTGCCCAAAGTTAATTTTTATTTGTTTTATTACAAAGGACAGTAGTTTCAAACATTGCACTGTGGAAAGGACATGGAGGAAATTTTTTCCTCCGTTATTTCACTTTCTTCTGCTCCACTGAAAACAGAAGAAACCCTAGTATCCAACTATGAGAACCCATAAACATGGAAACCTTGTCTACCAGATGCTTCAAAACTCAGACTATTGATCAAGGTACCTAGAGTTTCTGACTTCAACTGGACAATCAGCTGAAGCTGACAGAGTTTGGAGACTGTTTTCTCCATCAAAGAATGTGAACAAACAAACAAACAGACCTGTGGGCTCATAGGAAGTGTTTACCAAAAATCTGAGAGTAGACACTAGCAACACATTCCCAATAGATGGTATTGCTGTTCCCACATGAGAAACAATTTTATCTACATTAGGTTTAAAAATTGCAACTTGTGCAAAGCTTATATTCCCTTGAACTCCTCAAAGTCAGAATGCATTTTTGATGAAGTACTGACTTTCGTTTTTCCCTATTTCTGATTATACTCAGCCAAAGATAATGCATTAGGTATAATAACATCTGTTTGTCTGCCACTATTTTAAGCCACTAGGAAATTACAAATTCTTGCACCCACCCCATTATACTCCTAGGAGAAGTATGCATTATACTCCTAGGAGATGTGTGCATTTTACTACCCAGTGTTAAAAAAGTGTTGCCTGTACATGTCTAATCTGAAGTTCATTGCTCACTCTACTAGAAAACACAGTGGTTAGATCAGAAGAACGAAGGGGTGGAACAAAGAGCAATCTATTCTTCCTCAAATTACTAAAAGTTATGTTACATTTAAGTTATGTATATAAAAACTTTATTACTGTACTGAACATTAAAAAACTCATGTAATCAGTGTCAAGAGTTATAGATAAACATACAAATTTAAATATTTGGGTAACCCACATCATCTAGATGGAATAAAAATCTCTAGTGTTTAGACAATTATAAGACTTTCATTATCATTCTATTTATGGTCAACTTGTGTTTATTATCTTATTGCACTTTCCAGAAAGATCCATTAGTGATGTTGTGATTTAAGAAACTCTTCTTTTGTATTGGCATACTTTTAGGATATTTACCACAGAAAAGAACATTTTTTCATCAGTTCTTCATGGCTGGAAAGTATTTGGTTTCCACAAACCATCTTTATAATTCCTTCAAAGGAATTATTTGGACAACAAATGACTTGAACTGAATGTTCTGCCAGCTGACTCAGTTCATTCCCAAACTCATTATCCCCAGAAATAATTCTTCTGCCTCACAAAATTGAGAAGCACCTTCAGGCTTCACAGTGTTGGTACAAGGTTGGCCATGAGTTTGTGGTGTAAGGAGGGGTTTCATTTGGAGACTGTCATTCAAAATGTTTTGTATGGAAACGTAGATTTCTTTGACAGCATTATCACTCCGATAGCACTGCTAATGGTGGCAATCTCTGTCCAAGGTGCTTGCTCCTTGCACCACCAGCCTCTCTCCCCCTCTAGCAGCCTCACAGTGAGCCAGACTGAGGAGCTGATTCAGTAGAAATCCAACTTTCTTACGTAGGTAATTTCCCAGCCAAATCACAGCTCTGCTTCAGTTCTCTTGGTGGTTATCCAGCAGAGGGATACTTACTAAAGGACAAGAGCAGCTCTTAAGCTGTTTTAAGCATAGGTGATTGTCAAATGCTAGAGTAATACCTTTTTCTTCTTTTTTTTTTTTTTTTTTTTTTTTTTTTTTTCCTTCTTATCAGGGAAGCTAAAGCATTTTATTTCAGAACAAGTTAATGTTAATACAATACTAAAAGCTTGGCCAAAGCCCAATAGTGTAGTGAACTGTTTATCTGGAGAAGTGGCAACTCCAAATGATTACTCTCAGAGACATCAGCATTATGATTGGTTGAGGATGAGAATGAACAGCAGAAAAACGTGAAAACTCCTTTCCTGTTACCTCAACTACTTACATTTGAGATGGGAGCACGAGGAAAGTGAAAAGTGGTGGAATTGGACTAAATGGCTATCCAAGAAAAGCTTATACTACAAAAACAGGTCTCTGGCCTGGATCCTTCTTCCTAAATGCAACAGAGAGATATGAAGCTGAAATGTAGAAGCTGACGTTGAAGGTCCTGTGGTTACCTAACATTTGGTCAGCAAAATCATGAAGAGTGAAAGAAGCATTTGGGAATCTTCCACTAAGCACATCTACTAGTGGAACTCTTTTCACATTTCAATCACCTGTCTCCATGAATTTTACAAACCCACTAGAAGAATGAGTGATAGAGAGGATTAATAGAACCTATGAATTTACTTTGTGGGAATATTCTGCTGCTCACTAACACTGTCTTCAGTGTCCTCAGTAAAGAGGTGGTGAAGAAAGCAAAGCAAACTCTAAGGAACATGTGAAATTCTAACTTAGAGGCTCCAGCTCCTTCTATGTGAGGATTTTTTGGAACTAAATTTAAAAATCTCCTATACCACAAAAGCATGTAAGTCCTGAAGACATACAATCACAGTATAAACAAATAATTTTTTAACAGCAAGTGTAAGCAGTATATATCTAAAGGACATTATGAAAAGAAGCAGATATTGAGTTGATGAAACAGTATTGAAACTTTCTGCACAAAAACTATACTGTCAAGAGAAAAATATATTTAAATCCTTGTTTTAATTTAAGCCAAAATCTTCAAAATATTCAAGCAGTGTAGATTAAGTTATTTTGTCTTTTTGCCAAAGGTTTAAATGCATTTATGAAAGGTTTCTGCTAATTGCATATCCAGTAAAAGGCCCAATTTTTAGACTTCTTAGGGCTTTTCCCACCCTGATTTTTCAGAACAACTTTATCAGATTTGCCATTACTTAGTAATTACACTGAACTCAGGGAGTACAGAGTGAAAATAGTCTATGGAGTCATGGTAAGGTTTATGGATTTATACAGACCATCATTACATGGTCCCTGGCCCTACAAGAGGAAAGAGAAAAAGTGTTAGAATCTCACCTAAGCTTTTGGAATTCCCTTTCACACAGGTGAGTTTAATACCAAGCTCTGTTTCACAAAACTATTATACCTTACTTCAAGGAGGCAGGGAAATTTGAAACAAATGTAGAAACAATAACTACAAAAAAAAATATACTAGGCAGCTGGGAAGGAAATGTGAAGAACTTTAATATATATAACATGCTACTACTACTTCTTTCACAGAATTAAACACCAAAAAAAATAGAAAGAGGAATATTAGTAAAGGCAAATTTGTATTAATCAAGTCCCTGGGTGACAAAGGAAAAGAGATAATGAAAAAAGGGCTGAAAAAATCACCATTTTGATAACAATACCCAAGACATTTAGTAAGGAAGAAACAGAAGAAAAAAAAATGCTCATTGCACACTTGCCTTTATTTATGTAGCTTCTGCCTGCTATTCATCTGAATAATTTTTCTGGAAAGAAATTTAAACAGATTGAATTACATTGCTCCGGAAATTTTATATATTATCAATGTTATTATCCATTGTAACAATCCAGTGAGTTTTGTAACTTTAATGAGTATATGATACAGATTTTATTTTCACTGTTATTCTGAAGCAAATAGATATGGGGCTTTTGCATTTTCTGTTTACCTAAATGGAACTTTCCCTTATACATGACAGAGGTTGTCACCACACATTTCAAAAGTCACCTTGCAACATGCAGAATCTCCCATCATCATCTTACCCTTACCTTGGAAGTTACAGAACTTTGTAGTTTGGGAGCATGAAAGATTTTTGGTCTTCCATTCTGTAGCTTAAAGTTTAAAAATTATCCCCTGTTAATGATATAAAAAGACAGTGCCCCTTTCAACCATGGCAAACAGTTGATCTCTGCCACTTTGTTACAAACCTCTGTGCTGCCTCTTCAGCTCTAGATTGCTTCTCGGTTACTCAAATCACATTTTACACAGAGGCACACAAGTTTCCCTGAAAGAGGACTTAGTGCACCTCCTTGCCAAAGAAATGCAAAAGTCTGCACAGATGTTTGGAAGTATGTGATATTTATCTCACATATATACTAATATTTTTTATCACAATTTGATAGAAAATCTATGGGATAGTTCCTAACTGGCTAGAAGTCAAAGCAAATGGATTTAGGGATTTGAACAAAGTATCTCAAGGTAAAACCACCAGCAAACTTACTCTGCTCTCAGCCTACAGAAAATGCTCATCAAGAGCTCATTCAAAGCAGTTTATCCATTGCTGACCTCTAGTTAAGACCATTTCCACAGTCAGCAAGCCCTGTTTGACTGGTCCTTAACACAGCTGAGCTAACCCAGGCAGCTGGTTCAAGATTCTAGGCTCATGAGGATTCCTGCACAACTGAAGTACTTGGGAATTCATTGCAGCAGAAGATTCAGCTCCCAAGGTGGTGTGAGGTTTTTTCTTGAGAAGAAAATGGAGAGTATACAATGCTCAAATACTTTTGTAAAAGGAAAGCCTTGTGTTTGAAACATGGAAGGATGCCTGTTAAAAACCAGATGTACAGTTTGTTCTGGGCTGGAGGCTAAGGTCAACGGAACCTTACTGGTGCTAAGAACATTTTACACAGAGAGCTGTCAAAGGAGGATGCTCTGGTTGCTAGCCAGCTCTGGGGGAAGGTCAGAGCAATGCTGTCCTAAATCTTTCTTGCATAGCCATCTTTAAAATAGGGGTTTTTTCCTGTTACTTTTAACTAGTGAGAATTTTCTTTTTTACAAGGGACCTCAGGCCTGTTGGTGTGGAGAATCAGTTTGGGGAGTATGTGTGATGCTCTTGCCAGCAGTCCATGGTGCTGATGGGGAGATTTATACTCGAGTATGGTCAGTGTCCTCAGCTTGCAGCTGCAACGGATTATTTCCAACATTTTTTGAAAGGTCACTTGGTGCGTTTCTGTGTCAACATTGTCAAGGATTTATGGACAGCAAGTGAAGGTCAATAATGCACACAAAATGGCCTGCCAAAATGAGTTGTGATCTACTAGTGGGTTGTTGCCCTCCAAAGTTCCACTAAACTGGAGATAACATACAGAAAATGCACTTGTTAGTTTACCAGGCTGTTTGGCAATTGCTCAGCATAGTTCAGGTCTCCTGCTGAGCTACAAAAAAGTCCACTAAAAGTCACAATAGGAAAAATTTCAGTATATATCATCTTCATAGTCCATTTTTCTTTCATGTACTTTCCCATTATAATGTAGGGGATTTTTATGGATGTCCAGGGTATGCATGTTAAAAAAGAACTGATTATATTCAGAGATGAATTTGCCAATTCATATTACTGTGCTATAGTATCCTTAACTGTGCAATATTTTCATTTAAAATTTGCTGCTGTCTATCTTGTATTAAATTAAGAAATGAAGAAGTGTGGCAAGTTGATATTATGAGATGGTTTTCTCATGACTAATGGTAAAGGCTGGACTACGGTGTCACATCTTACAACAGTAACAACCAATGGCTTCACGTGAGGAACAGAGCACAAAGATAAACTTCCCCCCTCCCATCCTCACCATCCAGATTGCATCCAGACCATCACATGTATCAGCAACTGACTGACCTATCCTCCATCAGTTTGGATCCATTTAGCTTTTGGCTTATAGTCAAAATCTATAGCTCTAGGAAATACAGAAGAGGAAGACTGTCTAAGTCTCCTGTCAACACGCACAGTGATCCACTGAGCTCAGACCCAGTTCAGCAGCCTTCATCACACACTGCTCAGCCTGCCATGCTAGTGGTAGCACTGTTCTCACAAACACTGCTAAAAAACACCATCCCCAAAGCAAAGATGTGTGATGAGCACCAAGGAACTCCCAGGAGTGGGGGTCACCAAGTCTCATCACAATTATCTCCTCCCAAGTTGTCACTTCCCCTTGTGCAGAGAGACAAAACCCAGACTCTTCTTCTGCAATCCAACTAGGAGACCCTGCAATAAACAACAGAGTATTGTTCCTCCTAAAATCCCTTACTATTTCCCCAGGAATTTGACTGCCTTTTCCTTCAGACTTTTCCTGCCTCTTTGAGACACCAGAAAGGGCACCCTGCTCTGGCTCTTCTCTTTGGCCTTGGGTGAGATGGCTGAGTGACTGCTTTCTGCTGGTTACCTGTTTAAAGCTGCAAAAAGACACAGGCCCCCGACTAGAAAACCCTTTGGGGGCATGTCAAGTTGGGTATTTGTGCCCTGCCCCCCAAACTAGCATGCAGAAGTCAGCACAGTTACCATGTTTTTCATCAGATAAAGGTCCCTCCCTCAACCTGCTCCTATTTTCTTGCTGTTACTAAAAAAGTTATGGAATTACATCAAAAATTAAATGAAAGTAAAAATGCCTTTTTTTTTCTTCTGTGTTAACCATTTAATGTTACCCATTTCTGTGTCTATACTCTTTTCAAGGAAGTCAGGCAATCAGAATTCTCCTGTTACGCTTTCATTCCTCAGCCATTGTTTGTGCTGTCGTTCCAGCATGCCCTAGTGTGACAATCCACTAGGCAATAATTATTGTATTACATTTTATATTACTTTTGAAATGTAGCAAGCAGGCTGGCTGTGGTGTTCTCTCCATGAGCTCCAGGAGTGAAATGGAGAGAATTAATACTAAGAGAAACTACTTTTAAATCTCAGAGCGGTACTTCATTTTGAGTTTTGTTCATTGCTGGGATTCATTCCAAGTTTAATGAAACAGTATTTCTCGGTCATATTTCCACATTACATTTCCATCTTTCATTAAAGTAGAGCCAGAAAAGCACTTAAGCACATGCTTAAAACTTCAAAATGCATTCTCAACATATTGCCTAATTCCTGTGATATTTTTGTTCACTGGGGGTCTTCACAAGTTCAGACTAATACTAGAAATTGGCTTTGATTTAGATAAAAGCATTCTTGTCCTAAATGAGGTCAAATACAACAAGGCCAAAACCTGAAATCTTCACATATGCTGTGGGAGACAGATACTATCATTCTTCCCTGTGCAGCTAAAACTTTGGCCAGTTACACACAATATGAAGAGAAATATCTAACTCCTCTAGCTTCCTTGCCACAGACAGCTGGCCCATTTGCTGGCCCATGGGCTGGCTCAGATTCTAACACCAAGGGCAATGACTACTTCCAGCAGAGTGGCTTGCCAAGTACAGTGCTGTCCAAACTGAGCTTTAAAAACAATAAAAGTGGCAGGTCCCAGCTTTTTTAAGAAAGCCCTGAGCTTTTGTTGTTATAACTGGTTTCTCTCTGTCAAAGAAAGGGCGTTTTGTACTCGAGGATGTTCTCTCAGCCACTTCCTTAGGGACCCCATGTCCTCACATAAATTGCAGGATTTCCTAAGTGGTTCATGAACAGGCCAAATTTTAATTCAGTTTCAAAACAGTATTTTCTTCAGTAGTCTTTTTAAAGAAGGTTCAGCTCCCAGCGAGCAGGAGTACATTATTTCAATACAGTGGAACTCAGATCTTTAAAGGGGTTTAGGCTGCTCTTTATATCTTCCAGAAAACTTTGCTCTGAGCTGAATCACATACTCCCAGAGTCTGCTCCTTATTCTCACCTGTTCTCCTTCTTTCACCTGAGGAGTTAGGTAATGTCTGGCCCAAGTACAATAAGACCCCCGCCCCTTTTAAAGACCATCTTATTCTAGAACAACGTTGTTTATGTATTCCATATGGCCTATCATTAGTGTTATCCTTGATTCTTTGTCTCCCACTTTCCTCTTGTGCAATAAAAGAGATGAAGTAACACATTGTAAAAGAATGTGTTTGCAAGATAGAATAGATATCTGCCTCTCTCCTTCAGAGGCTGCTGCAAGAACACAGTTGCTACCTGTTTTGCCAATTTGACCCCAACATGTCTAGGGCCTCTCAGAGCAATTGTGCGTGAACACATCAATCTGTTCATGAGCAATAGCTCTGTGCCTGAGATGGCCATTGATTTTTTTTTTTTTTTTTTTTTTTTTTTTTTTTTTTTTTTTTTTTTTGCACTGTTACTGGCACACTTGTCAAAACCTGCACAAGTTATTGTTGGTATTGTTAAAAAAGATGTTAAAGATCTTTTGGGGAAGATGTGACCTGTTCTTCCTGGAATACTTTATAAATTGTTTTCTTGCTTTTTTCAAAGCTCTGCATGCCCAGGCAAGGCCAAGAAGATGCCTCTGCTTGAAATTGAAGACAATTTGAACATTTGAACATTTCCAATGAAAAAACCAATCCACTCCAACTAGACCACAGTAAATTACATTGGATCTTTCTGTGGCAGCTTAAAAATTAGTAAGGATAATTTTAATTAAAACCACCTGCTGTTTGATTTATGACAGCATCTAAGAATCAGTGAGCCCAGTGTATATTGTTGTAAGACAGGCTCGTTTTGCCTTCTCTTTCTCATTTACACCATTGTAATTCAAGAATACCTTTTTTATTTGCCTCCATTAGTCTGCTGTAAAACTGTACAGACGTGGACAGCTTCTGACTGCAGTGAAGGCAACCTCCTGTCTTGTGCTGCAGCAGCTGGGGTGGGAATCAGGTACAACGACTTCAAAACTGGTCTGCAACCACAGACTTGGTGCCCTGTCAAGGTTAACAATGTCTGGAAATCAGTTTGTATGTCTCATTTCACTGTCTGCTAGCCCTAAGGCCATTGGAAAAAAGAAAATATTGATAGTATGTCTTCTCTTATCATTGCATGAGAAAGGATATAGAAACATAAACAACCCCAAAGCATCTGTCTTTCTGGATTATTTGAGAATAACCTGATCTTAATGAAGATGTAAATGATATCAGAATCTGAAGCATAGACTCTGATAGAAAGAGAAATTGTTATTTCTCTTCTGTTTCCTAAGTGATCAGACTCACAGGCACTTTTCCTTGTGTTTTGTCCCAGACATAAGAAAAAGACATTTTAAAAACCCTATATCTATTCTTTTCTCTTCACTGAAGATCTGGTGTGTCACTGGTTACTCACAGAAAACCACTGCTGGATTTGCTGAGATGTTTTTGGAATGAGGTATGAAGACATGGGCAGATTTGTTATAGTGCTAAAATTATTTTTCTCTAGCAAAAGATAGCAGATCAACCAACATAGATAAACAAAAGCATATAGTTGCTAGTAAGTCCTCTCAATCTTTCTTTTTAAGTTAGAGGAAGCTTAAGTAACTGTGTTCCTGCCAATTTCATTTCATGGTCTTGTGTCTGTGCTCCTTCTACATTCATCCATCAGTTTCCAGACAGAAATTTATTCTACAGATCTGTGTGTCTCTTTGTTATCCTTGTAAGAATCTGAATGACTCTTCCCTCAGTCATTTTTCTTTTGTCTGCCTTCAGAAATCTCTTTTATTTGGATTTTTCTACAAGGTCAGAAACAAAATAAATTAAAATCTATGGGAAAATCAAGATGTTTGCTCAGATTGTCACAGGTTTTGGGAGTAAAACTGAACAAGGCACTGACCAGATCCTTCACAGCTGCAGCAGTTTAGCTGTAGGTGACCACTTTCTAGGGAGTGGAGGTGTACAACTGGGAAATATGGAATATGGTACAGTGGTAGAAACACTAAATATCTAAACCTAGATACATTCATATAAACATTGAAAAACCTCAAGTCACCTCAGGTGCTTGTTGTTTTAATATTGCCTCTGACTGACAGTAAAAGTGAACTGGAAGAGTGTTTTTGAAAAACCTATATGTATAATACAATTTCACCAAGAAGTAGTTGGACATCTACACTTGTCTATTTCACACTATTTAATTTAAATTATGTACTGCCAAGGTCTTCTTTTCTCCAGCATACTCACTGCTGTGTGATTTATTGTGTCATGCATCTCCATTCTGTAATTTATACATAAATTACATGTTTGTGGCAAATAAAAACATAAGTGCAATCCATATTGCAAATGCATTGTGTCACTAAATTTGCCTGCTTTCCCCTTGTTCTTCTTCACCTCATGGAATTTGTGTGTTCATTGTAGCAATGTCTGATATCCTTTTTAACAATGCATTTCCTTTTATCAGTTATATTTGGATTTTAAAACTAGCTGTTTACTGTTTATGACAATGAACTATTTATGACAATGTAATACGTTGTCACAGCAATTGTCACTTTCTCCCCAAATAATTTCCAAGACATGGTAAAAAAAATCTGCTGAACTGAAATAATACAGTTAAAGTAAGGACACTGCTCGAAAATACACTATTTTTTTTTCTCTAATTTTATTCATATTTAAGAAAGCAGTCCTAAATCAGGTTATTATTTTTAAAAAATTAAGTCACTGTACAGATTCAAATCCACTTGTAATAAGACATTTTTTAATCTTAGTTTATCTCCTGATGCAGCCTCCCATCTAGCCTTTTCAAGGCACAAAAAGTGATCTGCTAACTAGATTTGAATGGATAGTAATCAGGCAACTTTAAATACAATAAAATAAGCAGTTCTGTGAGAAGATAACCCACTGAATTTCACTCTTTAAGGTCTGGTGTCTTGTGTCTAAGATTCCATGCTCTGATGCTGTGAAAAAGAAAAGCTTGTGTCCCACTTTATTTGACTTCACTGTGGCACAGACGATCTCTTGCTCCTCTTCAGCATCCTATTTTTACAAAATTTTTGAGAATTTAGATTCACATGTGGTTGCATGAGCTTCATTCTATTAGGAAATTATGACAACTAGAAAGAGAGGTTTGGAGATTTTTTGGGACAAGTCAGTACAGCCTCACTTACCTCAGTGAACTGAAGTGACTTGCTGAGAAGCTGAGTGCTAAAAATAGATAGTAATTAAAATGGAAATATTGGGCTGGGCAAACTCCACCTGAATGCTCTCTCTTTTCTGCACATGCTTGAAATACAAATACAGTGTAATTGAATTTGAATGAATTATTCACATGTTCATAAAGTAGCATGTTTTTAAGTGAGCATTGAAAACAGCACTTTAAAACAGCCATTGTGCACATACCCTGTAATCAAAATATAGCTAATTCCTTTAAGGCATAAACTAAAAGTTCAGTTCTCACTCTTGACTTTTTGATAGTATTTCTGTAACAGTGCCATTCTGGTGCAGGAAAATCAATGCCATGGAAAAAAAAAATGGAAATGCAGTTTCTCTGTTTATTTCCATCACCTTCCAATAAACTACCAGGATATGCTCACAGTAATTTGCAGTGTTATGGAGTATCTGTATTTTGCCCATCCCTGTGAAGCTGTCACCTAATCAAGTCTTACATAATCAGTAAATAAAATAAAACCAAAATATGATCTATTGATATTGTTATAAAATTATATAAATTGTTATAAATTATATAAATTGTATATAAATTGTTGATCTATTTATATTGTTATAAAATTATATAAAATTATAATATCAGGTCTATTTAAAAATATTTCCTGTGATAAATCACAATTTGTTAAAAATTCAAATGAATGAATGTTTTACAAAACAGAAGCAGAAAACAGAGAACTTCAGTCCTTTTTGTCTCTATAAATAATAACTTCTTCAATTAATCTGATTCAGTAGATTAATCAAACATTATTGATTAGTATACAGAAAGTGTGACATGCTGATGTGGCCTGGTGAGGGAGTTGTTTAAGCTATAGAAGTCTTTAAAAAATTCCCTCCCCCAGCAGGGTGATCTCAGGTGGGATGTTAAATGTATGCTCAGCCACTGGTTGCAAGAAGTCACTAAAGCAAACACTGAAGCACCTTAGTGAAGGCAATTGCAGCCTCAATACTATCAAGTGACAGTTCTGCTCAGTGACCCTCTCAGATCTCAGAAAAGGTCTTTTCGGATTCTGGGTCTTGCTTTATTGATTTCAATCAGCAGCTTTTCCTAAGAGCCCCACTTCGAAATAGCCCTGCCAGAATTTCTACTCTCTAACCCAAGTTTTATCTCAGGGTTTTTGTTCACATTTGACATAGTTCAGATAAATTACAGGAGAGGATTTTCTTTGTGTGTACTTGTTTCCCTACCCACATTTTTTTTTTAAATTATGCTTGTTCCCAACACGAGTAAGTCTTTCTGTTTACTTATGCTTTCAGTCGCTCTATTGACGGAGGTACACTGAGCTGCCTCAAGTGTTGTTTTCAAAATGTTTTTACATTTTTGGCCATGCTTCAGTGGGACCAAAGTATTTCTGTCAACGTCTTCATTAATGCCAGGATTTTACCGCTGGCTCTTGAATTCTGGAGGCAGCCCACTGGAGGCTCTCTCACAGCTTAAACCCCGGTGCTTTCCTCTCATCCCTAACAGAGCAGCAGAGGCTTTGGTAGCCCACACACTACAGTGGCACAGGCTGGAGAGGGACCAGGCAGCTGCAGCTCTGCACCAGGGCACAGAAGTCAGAGCAGAAGGGCAGAAAGTCAGCCCCATCGTGCTTCTCTGCCTTGGGAGGCTGCACCCGCTGCCCCGCAATGCCAACGGCACCGAGCAAAGCACACGGGGGGAGGCAAAGTCACTCAAGCCGTGTTTGCACCTCCTACCTTCTACAGCTCTTGGCATAAATTACAGCAGCCTAAAGGGCTTTTTGATGGTTAATATTCAGGAAGAGGGGAACGGGTATTTCAGACAGTAAAAAAGTTTCAAAGTTTTTCTCATTTGCTGTTGTTTTTTTGTTGATGCTTTTTTTAAATTAAGAAAGCTATCAGGAAATCCTCAGCAGAAACTGAGAATGGGTTCCTGATGGCTGGCTGGATTTTGCCAAAATCCGTTTTAAGGTTTACTTAGAGTAAGCTCAAATCAGGTTGCCATATGGAATTACTCCGTGCAGCAATCTGACCTAGAGCAAAACTGAACAAAGCTGAGATTATTTACTAAACTCCTAAACCACTGGCTGTTTTGCATCTCTCCCACACTGGATCTAATTCCGTGAGTAAATAAGCACACATTAAGTTAAAAACCCAAGTCAACGAATAGACCAAATAGTTGTACACAACGTAGGCTATTTCATGACACAAAAAACACAGCCGTGGGTCAACATTCAAGCCTGAGACTGTCTCAAAGCTTGTTGGCACCTGCAGTTTAGCATATTTACTGCTGTAGCCAGGAAGATTGATCACAGGAAGCCAAAGCTGTTCAGTAAAAAAAAAAATAAAAATAAGAATCAGCTGTTTTCTATGAGCAGCCTGCCAGATAACCAGCCTAATGAAACCATGAGCATTTCTCTTGAGCTCAAGAAACATTCATGCTGAAGAGGGTACTGGAGTCATTCTAATACTTTGCAGTTGTTTTGGAGGTTAAATAGAAAGCAGCACAGAAGAAAGGCTCTGCCTTTGTGATTAGAGAAAAGTCAGAAACATAACATCAAAATGCACAGTTGTGCCCTTGACGAAAATAGACTTAACACTTAGGCTGTATTTTTCACCTCACTAGTGCTATCCAAATTGAAAACACAAAGGATGCCTTTCACTGGTATTCTTTAAAAAAAAAAAAATGGCACAACTGTCCCATAGCGAAACCAGACAGACAAAACACAGTCCTGTTTTTGTTAAAATAATTCATAACCTGATGAAATGTCCTGTGTCAGAATCAAGAAGCTTCAAATGAAAAATGCATCTAACTCCTGTCAAAACTGTATAAGCTGTTTGCAGTCTTGACTCTCCCCATCCTGGGCTCCAAATGGATGCAATAGTAAAAGAAAAGGAGCAAAAGGCTCAGCAGACAGCAATCTTAATGTCTTTTGACAGGACACATCACCAATTTAGAAAACACCGACATTCATGCATGGAATTTTGGCTAGTTTGTGCACACCAGCGTGGTGCCACCAGCCATCCCTCTGCCAGAGCAAAAGGGCATTCCCAACAAAGTTGCCTTACCTGGTGCATACAGGCAGGACTCCACTGCACAAGCATTTACTCTATATGATGACAATAATATCTTGCATCTTCACTGAGTTTTGCTAGACAATATGGGAGAAAAAGTATAGTTTCACATCCTCTGATACCTTCTTCCTTGCTTTTCTTACCACTTCTGAAGATCATAGCACAGAAGAAAGGTGGCAGTCTAATGTGCTTTACCTCATAAAATAGACAATGTAATGTAAAAAAGTGGTTTTAAATGGTGGTGTGATGCTCACTGATATTTCAGCTCTCTTGCACTTGATAACTCTCTACAAGGTAGAGGGACACCTCTTTAACTATGTGATGAACAGGTAGGCAGGCAATCACGGCAGGTAGCAGAAATCAGCGTAGCCTCAAGGCTGCTCTAGCAGATCCCAAGTATCCAGACAGTTCAGAACTGTCTCAAGCTTTGAGGGAGATAGAAGGTTCTATAGAAAGATTACAGCTTGCTCTTTGAAAGTAAATGGGATTGTCTCTGGAAATATATCCTGAGGGGAAATTGAAAACATCCAGCTTGAAAAAGTACCTTAAACTCTTATCACCATATTCTCATGTCTCTTTGTCAGAAAAAGTAAAAAAAGATCCAAAAATATATATTTTATATGTTTGATAATGTACAAGTTTATCTATTTCCAACAGAGCATTGATATAACATTGAAATATGTCATATGCAATAATATGAAGTATTATTGAATACTAACAATTCCTAGGAATATGGTTGCATGTGAAAATTGGCTCCCATGTGAAATTTACCACTGTTACACAGGGTACAAAATCATGGAACTTAAAGTCTGTTGAAAGCTTGAAATATGCTGATACTTTCTGGGTTCTATTTTCTAGGTGTCAGTTTCTGCTCTGCATTTTATATTAATAATTTATTATAGAATATTTTTATTTATTTATAGATTTTAAAATAGCATAGATCAAAAAGGAAAAATACAGATAACAAGACAAAAATGACAAAACTGATGACAGCTCATGATAATAATGCATAAATGAAAAATAGAGATGAGATGAACAGCAATAATGAACATTTACTTATTTGCATTAAATGAAACGCACGTTTAGAAAATGACCCAATTTTTAAGTTTCCCTCTCAGATGCATCTGGTTGTAGCTTTTGTTGTTATTTTCAAATACAGGTGTATGTATTTTGCTTTCAGTTTTCATCTTTACCTTTTGTTTGCAGGCCAGAAGCGATGACGTCTTGCAGTGCAGAAAAAGTAGCTTGCATATTTGGTATGCTGAAGGCATCTATCATCTTTTGTCTGTAGATTTTCTGAAAAGTTCATCACCTCCATTCCCTCAACCAGTAGCTTTCTTGTAGCAGAACTAATGCCTGAGAGAAAAAGATTGCAGGGTCCTCAGAATGACATTGACACCAGCTGCATAAAAGAGGGAAAGGGGAAAGGGAAAGCAAGTAATGGAAATTGTTGCCATATATCATTTTCCTTATCAAAAGGAACACGCAATTTTCAGGATCAAGAGAAGAAGCTAGAGCTGAGCAAGCTAGATCACAGACCAGGGTTTGGGGCAGAAGGGAGGAAAGGGAAATAGAACAGATAATTCCTGAGAAAGACAAAAACAAGATGACAGACTGTAGGAGAAAGGCAATGGCAGACTGTGGCGGAGAGAGGTGTCTGCAAGGAAGAGAAATCTTGGTAATGGTGAGGCCGAGCTCTCTCCTTGCATACCCAGCCTTGCACCTGGCCTGGGGACCACAGTCCAGAATGCTGCATGCTTGCATAAGCCACGTAGTCCATCAAGCTTTGTGGTGTGGTGGATAGCCCTTTTTATTCACACAGGCACACAGCAGGCTATTTGTGACCTTCTGACAGTCAGAGGAACTGTATCAAATGAAATTGCTGATGCTGAAGCCTCTGATGGCCACCATATGTGGATAGAGGAAGTTCCTGATGGTATTGCACACTTTTATTACAATGGCCATGACAGCAGATTTCCTCAGTGCAGAACAATTTGCCAATGAGCATGGAAATCAAGAGTGAATAGACACCAGTGGGCAATAGCTACCTTCAGGCACCAGAAAAGAGACTAAGGAGCAGGCATGGAAGTGGCAGGACTTGAAGGATGCAGAGATGAGGATGACATTCAGATTTGTTGCAGTGCTTAACATGGAGAAGCTAGAACTACTCTTGTCCTATGGAGGACAATGTGGTCTCATGACCACCTATGGATCTTAGTGTGGGCTTCAAAGAGAGAGAGGTAGGCCAAAAAAGGGCATTTCTGAAACCCCTCACCTATGAAGAGAGATGGAGAGAGAGAGATGAAAGAGAAAGAAATAAAGAAAAGAAAGAAAAGAAAGCAAAGAAGGAAAAGAAAGAGATGAAAAGAGAGAAAGAGATAAAGAGAGAAAGAAAAGAAAGAGAGAGAGAGAGAAAGAGAGAAAGAGAGAGAGAAAGAGAGAAAGAGAGAAAGAGAGAAAGAGAGAAAGAAAGAAAGAAAGAAAGAAAGAAAGAAAGAAAGAAAGAAAGAAAGAAAGAAAGAAAGAAAGAAAGAAAGAAAGAAAGAAAAGAAAAGAAAGAAAGAGAAAGAAGAGAGAAAAGAAAGACACTCATCATGTTTTGCACTGCTAAACAGCACAGTTTGGTGAAAAGATGATGCCATTTCCTACCTTCATGAGAACCAGGACCAAAATTCAGGCCAAGGAGAGGGGAAGTGCCTGACTTAGCCCACAGGAAATGCCAGCATCATGAATGCAGTTTCAATTTCTAACTCAATGCTGCAGGGTATTCCCCAGGCCCCTGGAGTGTCTCTAAGAAATAAGCGCCCACATCCATGCAGGAGGAAAGACAAAACTCGTCTCCATTTTATGCATTTAATTTACCTGAGACTCAAAACTGACTCTTCTGTGCATCACACCCATGATGCTTATGTATTTGCTCTGTCTTGAGAATGGGAAATATGTGAACAACCACTTTCTCTCCAGAGAAAGCTGCTCTCTCACCTGACCATAGCACCAGTCTCCCACTACTCTCTGAGCCCATCTGTCTTGCATTTGTTTCCTGCAGGGAAGAGACTCAGTGACAGTGTCTGAGAGGATGGGGTTTGATGGCCTAGAAAGTAAGAGCTGTGGCTCAGAACTCGAGCCCAGGACCGAAACCCCAGGCCAGGCAAGGGTTACAGCAGCTCAGATGCTGCACATTGGCTCCTGTTACTCTGGGCTAATTGAGATATCCAAGCACAAACCCCCAGGTCGTAGCCAGCTCCCAGGCCTGAGGGAGTTTGCAGAACTTCTCACCTATTCACGTGTCAGAGCACTGCTCTCTGAGTTTTAAGCACCTAATGGTCATCATGCTCCAAGTCAGCAAGCTGATTTAACTGAGGCACAGGGGTGCCTCAGGATGTCTTCAAGAAATAAGGCAGATGATTCACAAAGTAGATAATTAATCTTAATTAAGTTCTTCCTTAAAGGATAGTATTTGAGCAGATTGTGGCATCTTGAATGAGGCAGCAGTATCTTATCAGTGTCTCTTCATAGGTGATAAACTCCATTCAAGATTCAGGGAGCATTTAGGATTCACAGGAAGCAAAATAAATTACTTTACCCTGTCCCCTCCCAATGCTAACAAATACTCTCATTAATTAAAATAGATTCCTGAAAATGTATACTAAATAGGACAATCCTTACTTTAAAAATCTAGAAAAACAGACAAAAAATTGCATATTGGTAGCTATATTTTAAACAAACAAAAAAAAATCTTCACATAATAAATACATCTTATACACATTAACTTCAAATTTACTTCAGAAAGCTATTTACAATATAAATAATTATAAATGGGAACACTTTGCAAGATATTGTTGACATAACTAAATTATATTTTCTACATTACATTCCAAAGGAAAACTACAGATGTTATGCTACAATGTCACTAGACCCTTTACATTGCAAAGCATGGTATTTGAAACACTGGCAATGTGTGTCTTTTTGTCCTTAAGTGTAACCATTGGTTTAAAGCAAACATTAAATTCTTCATCATGTCTCAAGTGCTTTCTTTTTGTTAGATTACTATATTTTATGCATTGAAATATTTACCTTGGGAAAAAGTTGCAGTGCCCTAAACATATTTTTTCTAATAGACTTTATTTCCTTAGAATGTAAAGGTGCCAAAATTTTGTATTGTGTGAAAAAGATTGTTTCTTGCATTTTGAAACTTCGCACTGTATCAGTAGCTGAAAAGGAAAATAACAAATGCAGTCCAAATTGCAATAAATAAAAATGTTTAAAATGACATTTGGAATCCTAGAACAATAGGAAAGATTGAGAAATTTGTGTGAGAGGGGAGTTAAATAGAGAATACAACCAGAAGAAAAGCTTTTTTCATCCTATATTTGATCTTTCCTTTCAAATACAGTTTTATAGGTGGAGTCATAAATTAACTCTTTTCAGAAAGGTATATATTCCTAACAACTTAGAGCCAGATTTATCTACAGAACTCTTGTATACATAAGCTAAATGCCACAGAGAACTTTAACCTCATAGGTTTTTTTTTTCATTAATACATGCCCTAAGGAAATGTGGAATGGAATCACACTAGTGCTCTCACTGTTCTGAACATAGGACTATTTTATTTTTCTGGTCTTTAAAATAACAGCTAAATCCTCAGCTATACCTCTAGAAGACTTTCAAAACACCAAACAGAAGGGTTACAGAAATTTGGGGGGCTTTTTATTTGCTTTTTTTGTTGTTGTTGTTTTTGGGGTTGTTTTGGGGTTTTTTTGGTTTGGGTCTTTTTTTTTTTGCTTCTCAGTGCACACAGCTGAAACATTTAACCGTCAATACTAACTGCAAATTGAATAGTTTAGGCTCCACACTGTGGAGCTATCTGGAGTTAAGCCAGTATACCCACAGGAAAACATGTTCATCCACCATTGTTCCTAATAACAAAGCCTGTATTGCCTTTAGGCTCTTAGGTGTTTTAAGTAAACATGCAACTCAAGGAAAGAGCAGGGCCTGAACGTATTTGCTGCCAGACATTAACTATAGCCACCTTAAAATAGATATAGCTAGGTCTAATCCTGGAACTGTGTGCTATAATCCCCATTATGCACAGGTTTGTATGCAGAAGGTCTGAAACCAACGTGTATGCCACAGCTTTGTTCCGTGACTGAAAGGTTATCTGACCTTTGGAACAGTCAGGCTGGTTTTCTGGGGTGGCTGTGCCTTTTCCAGAAATAATATGCCGCCTTTTATTATTTCCAACTCACTCAGCATGCTCCCATTAATGAACATATGGTGGTTAACATACTTAGGGACATTAATGAATAAATGCTGCATGTGTAGAGACAAAAATGAGATTCAGATAACAGTGATTAAAGGACTTTAAAAGAGCAGAATTTCACTGTGTAACCCACGGCAGTATTGCAGACAGATCAACAAAAGCCATTTTTAAAGCTTAAGAAATACTTTTGAGGCTCTTCAGCTGGGAGAGATGCTCTCATTTTTCAGAACATAAATAACCTCTTTTATAGAAACACAGCCATTAGAGTTATTATCTTCCATAGTTCCATACTCACATCTTGAGATTTAAGGAAAAACTAATTACAAAACAACCCTCAAACCTATTATCAGAAGTCACATTTCCTTCCCTTGCACATGCTAAGTAGTACCTTACTCCACAAATATTCCCATTTGAATAAATGAGACAAATTGCTGAGTAAGGTTCTTCTTTCAGTTTAAGAATTGCTTTGCAAATTTGTCCAGGATCACAAACTCTATGCCCATGGGGTGAGATTTCACATAAAGACGAGAGGGTTTTTTATTTCTTTAAACAAAAAAGATGTACTAAGATTGTAATGCACAAAAACCATTATGCACAATCCACTGACATCAATAAAAAAGGGTTTGAAAGAGCTGTAGTCACTCTGTATTTGCAGTAGTTGCAAAATATTAATTTTGTGTTAATAGCAAACCAGTATAATATTAGAGAAATGATGCAATACAGCAATTTATATTGTTTCTATTCCAAAACACAACATACATACCTTATTTAAAATTATAACCTTTAACTAATGTGATACATTTGAAACTTATTTTGTTCAAATGCCTTGCATTTTTCAATTTTGCAGGATATTTCTTCCCATCTGATTTGGAAAAGGGAGAAACATAAAAAAAGAGATTATATCCTTGAAGGATACTAAATGAAAATTTGAATTACATAAATATGTAATGGAAAAACTAAGCTTTATACCATATTGAAAAGCACATGTAATATGAGCTGCAGTGATATTATATGCTATAATTAAGATTGCAGACTTGCTTTCATGTAGCATGAAGCATGCAGAGTCTATGTTTGCAAAACTCAATGCTTTCTGTCAATTAAGAAAAAATTCCTGGCTATCTAAAGAAGCAGGATAGCAAACAAGGTGACAAAAGATATCCATCTCCAGCATACTGTATTGAAGTGCTAAGGACTGCCAGTTGCTGGAATCCCACGAGGAGAGAGAGCTTCAGCCTTTGCTTGCAGCACATCATGGCTGCATGTAGAGACATCTCTACTGATTTATTCCATTCATTACAGTGCATTTTTTGCCTTTGTAGTGGACTAGAACTATTAAAAATAGGAATAAATAACAACAGTCTTGGGATCACTGTAAATAAGGATGGGGGACTTTTATTGCATAGCACACAGGCCTTTCTTCCTAGGTGAAGTCAGGTAGCATCTTATGCTGTGCCTGTTGGTCTTACAAGTCTATTTTTCAAAGGTGCCTGTCAGAATGCAAATGCAACAGTTTCCAAAGTGTGGTTTCCTGGCTACTTGTGGCCATTAGACCACAACCAGGGAACTGCAGCTGGTCTGCAGAACTCTGTTGCCTTCTAAGTAAAAGCTTGATAGCAAGAGTGCTTCGTGATCCCAAGAAATTTGAGTGCTGAGAAAACCCCATTCATTCAAACAGTTTAGGAGACTCTTTTGTAATACAAAGTAATATTGACACTTAGGCGTGGTTTTATATGTACTTGTAGGGATAGTATGATACCATGTACCTCTATTCTGATTCGCTTTGCAAATTGTATTTTAATACTGTAAAATGAGACTCCAAGTACAAGTTTATTCATATTATTCATAGGAACAAGTGAAATAAATATGTATCCAGAACTAAATTTATCAAAAATACTTTCTTATTCCTATGCTTTAGGAATATATACAATTGTTGGGCTGAAAGAAGTCCATTTTGGTCCATTTCTTCCTCTGAGTTAACAGTTGCCAACATTTCTCTTCCCCTCAATTATTTGCCTTGTTGTTATCTTAAAACAAACAAACAAAAAAAATTGAAGGTCTTTATGACCTTCATTATCCATTTGGCAACGAGTCAAATAAACTTCTTGCCAAATCATTTTGTTCTCATTTTGCTATCATGAAGTGCCCTGTCTCATTTCTGCCACTAGTTCAAATAGTTTCAGACCATTATTTAGCTCTCCTCTGTGCAGAGTTTGGTGCACATCAGTGACATTACCCCTTACTCCTTTCCCTTGCAAAGATGACAGACCCAGTTTATTTAAAGCTTTTATTAGATCTTTCAGTCTCTTTATCTTCTGCTTTTTTGTTACGAGGTTTGGATAATAAAGACCAGACTGTGTTGTTCTCCCTTGTGTTCAATGTGCATTTCACCAGGAGCAATCACACTGCAGTCAACAAAGGTTGCTTATGGAGTAAGGTACTACTCAATTCAAGATTCTCAATCTGCTTTGGAGTGATCAGGACTACACACAGTATTCCAAGTTCAGAGAGGTAATTTCCTCTGCTTTCAAGTACATCTCTACTTACGTGGTTTATAATGTTATTATTTAGCTTTTGCTTCTGATTAGTTTTATTTGGAAACAGTATTTTTAACCCACTCATAGCATGCTGGTTTATATTTAGTCCCATTGATGACTCAGTCCCATATGTTGAGCTTCTGAATGTTACAAATCAAGCTAGCCTTAGAGCTAATCTCATTTTAGTAACCACCTCAGGTTCCCTTTCCTCCACATTGGCATAAGAGGGAGCAGTGGTCCCTCCTGTTGCAGCCAACTTTGGGACCATATAAATGCCATACAAAAAAGGACAGGTCTAGCAATTGTGACTACAAATGCCCTATTTTACATTTTTAGCATATGTTTGCATTTATTCTTTTCCAATCAATCAGTCTCTTTGTTCATGAGGTTATTAAAAATTTTTTTAAGTTCCTCTACCTCTTTTGATGTCTTGTGTAACTCCAGGACAGGCCCTGATAATACCAGCATTCTTAATACAATTTAATTCCTTGGAACACTGATTTTCCACTACTTTTTTTTATGTACATATGGCTGATTTTGATATCCATAATATTTTCTGATATTCATTAAATCATCTGCTGAAATCAAGAAGAGAATTTGTATTTCTTTATCAAGGTCATGCCTGTTATGTCAATGTGTTTCAGAAAGAGTAGTTATGATACTCTATACCCTCCTAATTTATTCCTAAACTTTATCAGAAGTTAGATAAACTGCCAAAAAAATTTTACCTGTTCTTGACTCATGTATTTTTACACTTATGCAACTGCATTTGTAATTTACAGTAATATTTCTATGATTCTATTGAGTTCCCTCTGTGTTTTAAATTAATTTTTAATTATTCAGTCACTTTTCCTTATTTTATTATTATTACTAAATGGCATACATAGCTACAGGGTTAAGTGTTTTTCTTAGACCACTCGTAATTCCAGTCTATTCTCCCTGTTTCTCCAAGCAATTTTCTTCCATTTCACTCCACTACCCACCATGGGCAACCTTTCAAAAACATGAGAACCATCTCCCATCTCTACAGTAAGACAAGCAAGCCCTTTGTGTTTCTCAAAACTACAGTGAGAACTCCCCTCTCTTTTTAATACAGTAGAAGCAAATGTTTGACCATACTAATCATATGGACTCTTTTCAAATCAAGAGTATGTAAATAGCTATGTTTGTGAGTACACAAGGACATAACAATTCAAGGAGTTCTCTCTTCTTTCTCCCTTTTCTGATTTTATATTGGTCAGCCACAGATGCTTTATACCATACAGCAGCATAACATACTTGGCCTTTGGGGAGTAAACAAATCACCAGAAGTACATATTTTGTTGTGTATTTTGAAGGAACACGTCCCAACTTCCTGTGTAAAAAGAGTGCATAGCAGTTCTGTTTCCTGGTACCTATGCAGTTCAGAAGATCTGCCCTTGGCAGTGTTTCCAAACAACACCTCTTACACAATGTGGATAAACTGCTCTGCCACAAGTACTCCCTGCCTGAACATCTTCTATCCTTCTCAGCATGCATGGCACCAACTTTGAGTTTAGCTCCATTTACTCTAACCCTGCACGCCAGTGCATTATTTTTTTTTTAAGTAATGTGTTTTAACTAACCCCCCAAACCTTAGGTTCTTCTTTCTAGTGCACTGTGATATGGGAAATGCTGGTAAGGACAAGGGCATGAAAACATATCATATCTTCCAATTAGATCTCAAAGGTTATTTTGTAAAGCGCAAAAGTTTGTAGAAAAAAAAGTGTCAGCTCCCATTGGTTATTATAACGGATGTTCCTTTGTGTCCTTGTGCTGGATCTTGCTGCATCCTTAAGTGAGAAGTCACATCAAAGTGGGATCCATTACAGCCTAGTGAATAGTTTCTAATTGTTTCAGTGTCATATAGATGCTCCAAGGCATATCCAGTTAGTGTGTAAGCATGCTTATCAAAGTACTGCCTGTGGGAGCTGTAATAATTTGGAGAGGCTGGGTGGTCTCCTTGGGTTTGATGAGGGGACATATCTGAATGCAGGTAGTCTTTAGCAAGTACCAAACTAGATTTTGATATTCGATCAGAACTGGGGCTGCTTATCCTAGACAGTGTTGTGGGGCTGTTGTCGTAGTCATTTTCGTGTGGGCTCATAATCTTTCCATCTCGCTGCTGGATGTGTTCACAAGGAGGAGTGTTGGCAACTGTTGGGACGCGGCAGACCTCCGCTGCCAGCTGCTGCTGAGGGTAGCTTGCAAAACAGATAGCGTGCTTCTTCCCTGTGCCATTAATGGAGACCAGTGGGTCAGGAGTGGTTTTCCGCAGCTGTAGCCTGTTTTCTTCTTCTTTAATCATTTGCTGGGTGGCTCTTATTAGAGTTTCAATTTTGCTGGGCTCATGCGGACTGTTCTGATACTGCTCAGTACGGTACCGGTCGCCTGACTCGCTGGCAGAGCCAGGATCGGGCGAGCTAACAACACTGTCCTCGTCCCAGTGTCCTCTTCCTAGGAAAGAGAGAGAGCAGACAAGCACTGAGGTTTAAGTGATCTTGAAGAACATGTAATCTGAACCTAGTTTCACACATAGAAATTCAAGTCAGAGGTGGGTCATACCAGTCACCCAAAAAGACCCCTTGCTTTTCAGTGACAAACTCTAGTTTCCAGTGTCTCCACTTGAAACAAGTAACACAGCTGAAAATATACAAAGAGATCTAAGCACCTCAACACAGGTATCTGGTGCCACCTGATACACTCTTGGGTAGCCAAGTACCTGCATAAGCCCAGCAGGTATGGCACCAACTCTAAAACATCTCTGTCTTTCGGAGCAGCTAAAGGCGAGGCAGGGTATCCTAGGGCATGTCAAAGTGCCCTCAACGCCAGTGTTCAGGCCCCTGGCCCCTTACTACCTCTTTGCATCAACAAGGTCTGAGTGAATTAGGGCCATGGTAAAAAATAAATCTCAGGCAATTACAAATGTTAAACATTCCAGCCTTTCCAGGAGCTAAAACAGAAACAGCATTTAGAAATAGCTTCTGGTTATGTAGAGACTTTATGCAGGATTCACAACAATAAATAACCACAAGTGGTGAGGGAACACTTTTTCAAAAGCTCAAGAACCCATAGCTGTTAGACATGGACACTGTAAAAATGTGATGTCATATCCTGATGCATAAATATTTGCTTTTGAAATGGGAAAATATTATTACATTCTTCCCTCTCTTTAAAAGATAAGGCCCATATCAGAGAAGGTGTTCAGCTTGCAAGTAGCTGAAAGGACAGAACCATACCTGTCAGTCCTCACCAGGAAGAGAGTGAATGGCCCCAGAGCTTGAATGGTCAACATTATGATAAAGGGCTTGATTTGCTGAGATACATTGCTGCAGGAGGGCCTGTGTGAGACTTGCACATCTTACTTATCAATGCCTCTGCCTTGGCACACACAAAATCCTCTTTGGTGATGAAGCACTTTGGGTTGGCTCCTCAAAGCAAACCCATTTTCAGACTAGGACATGGAGTTTCCCCTGTTTTGTATTGGGTCAGGGCACACAGATCTGCTTGGGTTGCAGACCAATACCACTGCATTGCAGAGTTCAGTAGAAAAATCAGTGATGGGCTTTTGAAATAAAAATATCCTGCCATTGCTGGGGAAGTACTGCACATGGACACAAATCTATCCTTCACATCCTCTTAAGAGCTGGATCCAAAATTCCAGGGCTAGTCAGGTTTTGCTCCAAAGCTATGTGCAGACTGAAGACCTACTGAAAAGTGTTACACTTGATATGAAAAAAAACAAAACCGACAAACCTGTAGCACCTGAAATTACAGCAAAGCCAAACAACACACTAAAACCAAATTATATTATCCATTTAGGTTAATTATTCTTGATAGAGGTACGGAATTAATATCTAACACTTTTCCATTTGTATGTTCCATTTCCTCAGTATGATATTTCTATGTTCAGCAAGAATTATCATGCATAAAATTTGCTAGCAAATTATCATACTTTGCCAGATTCTCTTCTTTTGAGAACAAAAAGCTAGAAAAACACAAATAGGGCAGAAGTACGGAACAGACACAAGGAAGGAGGCATGTTCTCACAGGAAAAGTGGAGAACAGTCCTCATCTACAAAATTTTCTGCTCCTTTCATTTTCTGTTTTTTCTCTGGTTGTATTTCCCGGAACTTGCTATTTAATGATTTTTTCTCATCTCAACATAATTTTCCTCAGATTGGAGCAAAACAGAACAGCTCTTTTTGTTCACAAAGCCTTGTTCTGCAGATCAATGGAATAGTACTAATGTGATCCGCTTGTATGAGTTCTTTAGTGGCAACATTTGTTTTGATAGACTCTTTTGTAGAAAAGCTTTTTTTTTAATGTTGCATCCATCCTTAAAACCTTGAATTCTGACTTTAGGGCCAGTTACTGTCTTCCAAGACTAAGCCCATAATTTTAAAACCAAGGACCTTTGGACTTTTCCAAACCCAGTATCAGGTTTTCACTGTGGTTTTTTTATTAGCTCAGCCTCTGAAAATGTGCTAATGAACTGAGTTTGCAACCTGTCAGAAACTAAACAAAATTTCAGGCTTGGTGCTGAAAGGATGGAGAGATTCAAATTGGCTAAAAATTATTGCTGGGGACAAATGTCTGAAACCAAAAACAACTGTCAATTTCAATAGCCAACTTTAAATAAACATCAAATCATACAGAATCTAGTAACAACCAGTAGAGAAAAAAGTCACCTGGAGAACAATTTCTCCAACAGCTTTCAAGATATTTTAATATCTAGCTTGGATTTAGCTATAATTTTTTGTTAAATATATTCCATCTGAAGTGTCTTGATCCTAAGTCAAATAAAAACCACTTTTCTATCAAGTGGATTATTTTGTTTATATTTTTAATATCATGCTTAAAATCTCCCCAGTCACATGTTTCCACCTTAATTTCACAATAAAAATACAGAAAAATTATATTTTGCTTCATATAAACCAGACTACAAAGCTCAACTCAACTTGAATTTCAAGTATTCCTCATCTCCGCAGACGCGATCTCTGAGACAAGAACATACACCAAAAGCATCTCATTTTCCATCTTTCACATAAACAGCTGTGTGTTTCTGTCATATTTCCTTAGCTGAGATGGTGTCGCTTCTGCAAATCCTTGTTATGTCTTACCATGAATCCTGTGCACTGACGTTATGTGGGGCATACTGTTCTCATACGCTTCTCTGCTCTCAGGGGACGACTTAGTCAGAGGCAACGCTGAACGAGAGCCCCACCAGCTCTCCCTTCCCGGCTGCGGCGTGCCAAGGAAATACCGGCCAGCTTCGCATCTGCCTCCTTCACAGGCCTGGGTGTGGAAATGCCTGTCATCAGCCAGCCTGGAGTGGTCGAGGGCAAAACCGTAGCAGAGCGCGCTGCGGTCTGAGTACTGTCTGTAGGCACAGGAGACGTCGTGGTGCTGGGAGCTCGCTCTGTCCGCAGGCTCCAGGAGCTGCGGAGAAGCCGTATCGGTCAGGGGGCTCCCACCCCACTGGCTCTCATGGTCAGACTCGGATCTCTCAGTGTGAAATCCAGAATACTGCAAAACAGGAGAAGCAGCATGGGAGTTACCACACCTGGGTGAAATCTGCGAGTAACTGCACTGGGAAGGCAGAGTGTGTATGTGACAGTGTGTTTTTTGTGAGCGTGTCTGCACCTTCTGATTGGGCTCCTGGTCCTTTCCTGTACAACACTCTGTAATGAGCTCGCAGATGACAGGACAGGCACCATGAAAATCTAAAACATCCCATGTTGGCCCTTAACAGCCATCTCCTTTATGATGTGTAATATTAGGCTCAGAAACATCGATGCTGCAATTCAATATATTTTTAGTACATCCAGGTTTTTCTTGTTGCTTTGAAAGCTGTGCTTCTGCTCAGCCAAGGTGCTCCAAAGCACTTCAGCAAAACACTTCCAAAAGGAACTGAAATAACATTGCTCCTGGAGCATTCTCACATGTCAAATTGAAACCGAATGTATTTGAAGGATTTTTTCTAAGGGTTCACTCTCTTTTCCTCATATTTTGTTTGTTGATATTTTTTCCTTTACTTGGAGTTGCATCTTTGAACTTTCTCCTTATTAGGAGGGAAAAGTTGGCAATGCCATCATTTTGGAAAGGTAAAGCTCTAAAGTGATGGCAGATAGGTAGCAAGCTAAAAATCCAAGCTCTATTGCAATATGGGAACAAGGAAAATTTTATTTGCTGGTAAAGGTGACTGCTAACCAAAGCAGGCAGAGTGAACATTTTTCATCCTCACTAAAGCAGGGCCCTCCCAACACAGAAAAGCAGCTAGTAAGTTGTTGGAAAATTAGTCAGGACAGGAACATGAGCGTTTGTTTAGAGAGAAGCAAGGGTTAAGTTAAATGTCACAGATTTCTAGATATTCATAATGAATGTTTCCAACTTTTGGATACCTTTTGGGAAAGGAAAAGAATGTTTATTAAACCTCCTGGGATTTAGCTATCTCATTTTTAAATCTTTTTATTTATTGGAACTGTCAAACTTCACGGAATATTTTTAAATCAATTTCACCCATGATTATGGGCTGGGATGAGACCAAAGCTGTACATGCTCACCTCTTCAGCACTGCACACTCATGTCACAAATCAATGTATTACAACATGAAACCTTGGAATTCTCCCATTCCATCACTCACCTTCCATATGCCCACTCTGCCTTTTCTTTTAATAGACCTAACATAAGGTTACCTTCCTTTTCATTAGATTAAGTTGCTATGAAACTCCTCATTATCAGCCAGGATCAAGGTTTTATGCACTTACCAATAGAAAGTACTTACCAGATGTTTGACTTTGAGAAACCTAAACCATGTGTGCAACATCAGTGGAGTTTTTGGCATTTAATTGGGCATTGCTTCAGTATTCCAGTTTATATTTGTGAATACTATTTAGGTTGTGAACATGATAGATTGTTTAAAGGAAACAAAGAAAGGGTCATGGCTTTGAGGAAGTCAATTATATTTTGTTATTAGTTGTCAGAAGAATACCCATAGGGAACAAGCCTACCAGTAGACATGGAGGAAGTCAGAAAGTTAGTGCCACAATACTCATCACAAAGGTTTAGAGATGAAAGGGAAAACATGAATTTTCATGAAGGTTAGATAGTTATAGAGCCACAAAAGGGCTCTTTTAAATGCCAGTAACTCAACATACACTAACTAGGAACTTTATTCAGTCACCACAGTATTATTGTCATCAAATGGAGCATCTGTCCCTTCTATTATCCTTTCAGACCTAAAATCTACAAAGTGCTTAATCACAAAGACACCTTCATAAATAACAGCTGAATTATTGTAAGCTTTTTTACAAAAATTTGCAGATAAAATTAAGTTTCCAATCAAAAAATTAGAAATTATTAACAAGATTAACAGTTAGTAAATTTTATTTAGAAAGAAAAATCAAAAAAAGAAGATTACATTGTAATCTGTTTTTAATTTTAGGACTGTTTTGAATGCTCTTTTTGAATTTGACTTGTATAAACTAGATTTTTTTTTTAATTTTAAAAGTTAAGCAAAAATATTATACAGTATAAGCCTAAATGCAAATATAGAAAAGTCAAGAGTTCATTTATTTTCTTATTTAAAACAAAACTCCTAGTATGTACTTCTTTCATGAGGAGGACAAGGAAAATTAATTTCCAATAATATTATAATGAAATTTCTTTTTTTGACTATTTATGATGATAATAAATGCCAGAGAATCTTTCAAACTGAAAATTTAATTTCCTGACCTATGTCTACTAGCTATTCTTCTATTAGTTATCTTTTGATAAGGACACTTCAGTGTTCAACATAGCTTCTCTTGAATGGAATATCTTCATTTAACTGAAAAGTTGTGCAATTTCTGCTTTTATCTTGAACCTAATCACAAAAGGCCTTTGCACACTTTTTTTAAAGTAAGGGAAATTATCTCATAGGGTTTATGTCTAGTATCTCAGAAATGCACTGTGTGATGTCATATAACCATGTATCAAGACCAACAATACTTGACTCATCTTCTTCCTACTTAATGTCAATGAAGATCATTTGAATCTGACCCGTGGCAGGTGCTAGGCCATGGACAGAATTAAATTAACACAGCCAATTGCTTGTGGCCCACATTTTCTGCTAAGATTTGATATGACTACATACTCCTAAGGTGCAACATAAGCAGACACAGGGCAAAAATATGTCTAATTTCCTTTAAAGCCAGCCATATCTCTATTTGGCATCCTCAAGCTGCCTCCACTGCTGCAGTCCAACCACTGCCTCTTCTGGGAATCTGATGTTGACAGGTGGAGACTTCAAATATGGGCATGTATGACATGTTGATGGGGGGAGAAATGAAAGGGTGATCAAAGATATTGCTTTACTGAAATGGGAGTGGAAACACTATCTCTCAAGTCAGAATTAGGTTCCCATATGTCAAGTGATGAAAGACCATAAAAAATTGAATCAGATTTAATGAAAATTATGGCAAATTAAAATCAGTTGGGTTTTTTTTCAATCCCAGTCATATCTCAGCAGAAACATTTTCTTTTCTGCTAATTTCTGCTCTCTGACGTCTATGAGGAGTCAGAAGGCAAAACTAATTTATTACTTTTGGGTTTTATGACAAAATTTAATCACTAGATAGTGATAAAGAACTTCAAACTGGCAACATCTGAATTCCCTTCAGGTGATTTTTGAATTGTCATCTGGCATAAAAAATGACAAAACATGAATTATATGGTCCTCCAGCTAGTCTCTGGAAACTGAATTATCACCTCTGAAAATTAGAAATGTCTTCCAGAGTAATCCAGCTTGTCTTCCAGTACAATCCCAGTGAGAGCACATCAGCAGGATTAGCACTGACAAAGAAAATGTCTGTTGGCCATCACTGATGCATTTTCTTTTGAGGAAAAGCTTCAGGGGGGCTAAAGAGACAAGGAAATAGGAAGGTATAAATTCCATGTCTAAGGAAACTTACTTTATGAGAGTTCATGGAATTGTATTAGTCCAGTGGACAATTTAATATTTCTCATGTGATTTTCTTTTGCCTGCCCTTCCATTCCTACAGGTGTCTCACTGGCCTGAGGACTTGTCCTGTCATACACAGCAACATCAGCCTGCTCTACACACCACCCCAGATGTTCAAACAACAGATATTATAGATATATAATTTTCTGGCAGCCTACTCAGGTTTTATCATTATAAACATTAAATATACGGTGAAACCCTCACAGAGCCCTCTTTTCCATGAAAAACTTTCACTCTATCAGCATTAACAGCTTTTCTCTTGATTTGTGTCTGAACCATGAGGAAAAAAACATCACAGATGCAGGCTGCATTGTACTAAGAACATATGCATGATTTAAATCACTTTTATCTTACATTTTACTAATGTAATCCTGAAATGAAAAATATGCTCTTTTCGCATTCACTATTATAGGCACAACAGATGGTGAAAGGCTTAGATTAAAGTAATACAGCTTGTCCATTAAAATAACCCCCACTGCTGGTGACTCTTCACCAGACCAGGAGTTATGTTTACTATAAAAAGAGGGGTTTGCTTTGCTTTTGAACACACTAGAAGTTGCCAAAGCTTTAGGCTACAGGAAAAAATTAAAACAAAACAAAAGCCAGGCTGGCTAGAATTCTGACTGACTCTGTTATCTTTACCCCATTGGGTGATATGCCCAAAAAGAGATGGATTGTAGAACTAATCCAAATTATCCATCTAAAGGAGATATAAAATCAATATATCTCTGAAATCTGATGCATTAATATATACCTATATACCCACCTATTAATATATACCTATACCTCCATCCAACAGCTCTTGGGTAGATCCTTGCTTGTATGTGTGCTTTCATGAGATACATATAATATATATATAAAATCTTTATCCAAGAATGAAGATGAGATATAAAGTAATAAACATTTATCCAGATCACACATGAAACATTTCCAGTGCAGGGAAACAACAGGCAATTTAAATATTTTTTTATACAAGCATCATTAATGGCACATTAAACTCCAAAACAGTTCAGATGATCATAATTAAAATGTTTTTCCAGTCTTGCTGCTATTGCCTGCATATGGAAGCAATGAGGTCCTGGGCTAGTTTTTGGGAACACAAAGGTGCAGGGCTAGATTTTGGGAGGCCCTCACAATGATGATGATGACAATGATGATGATGATGATGTTGTGGGGGAAGACTACAGGCATCTTTTCACCAACTCATGATTTCCTTTTTCTGCAAATATCCATGAAACCTTCATCTGCCTTTTTGGTTTTTTTCCCACCATCTCTTTCAGCTCTGCACCTCTCTGATGGGAGAGGTCTAGAAAAGCACTTTTCAGACTTTCTGAGAAAATTCTGCAGCTGGGCCATGAATTTTGGGTTGCTCTCCTCTCTGCTTGCCCTTCCCCTGCCTGAGGCTGGTTTCACAGAACCCACTACCCACTGTACAAACAGCACACCATGTTAATCAAATGCTGACAGTGCCTCCAGTTCAATGAACTCAGTTTCATTTAAGAGTCTGTAAGACCCACATTATGCTATGTTTGCTTTTTTTTGCATAAGAATTGAGGAAAAAAACATCAACACGGTCAGAGATGACCAAAACAACCACTTTTTGCCCTAGTAATAAAGATTCAGCTGAAATCGGTTAGTATAATTTTCATAATTTCATCATTTCATTTTCATTTAGTATCATGTTCACATGTCATGTACTTAGGGACACACAGCTGGCAAGGTGAAGAATTCTCAGTCAGCACCCAATAAAGCATGTGATTTATTTTTCTCTTCAAGAGAGAAGCAAAGTAAATGGTAAGGGGAAAAGAGAAAAGGAAAAATATGGGGGAAAAAATATGTACATTTAAAATCTCATAGGTGTCCTTGACTTTAAAAAAAGTACTTTTCCCACTGCCATTATTTTATTAATAAACTTCCTGCTTCCTTTCCTCACCACAGCTCAGTCTCCTGTGTAAGCCAAAACCCGTGACCTCGGTCTTCAGCTGTGACTTTTAAGTCACACTCTAATTCTCCTCTACTGACTGGCAAATTACATGGGCAGGAGACTGAGGGACACAGGCTGTACCACCTGCTGCATGTTCTTCACAACAGCTTCTCTTAGTCTTTCAACAGTTTATTCAGTGGTGGAGAAGGATGAGAGGGAGGCAAAGCCAAGCTGCCAGCATTACTTGTGGTGATGGGCTGAAATGAATGGCATGACCATTTTTCAAGATACTGGCAACTAACATGGCTGGTTCTTTTTGAATGATGAAATATGTGACTTTAATATCAGGCAGCTGGTAGCGAGGATACAAAATTAAAGTGGAGACTAAGCACCCTGGGCTTTCAGACAACAATCCCTGATAAACCAAAAGTCACAATGCTGCACTGCTCATTCAGTATTTGTTTCTGGTGACAGAAAGAATAAGGAAGTCGTACTTTCAGAAATCAGATAGATGTGGAAGGATAACAAGCCTTCAGCTGGGATTGTCCTGCTAGCAAATGAATACTTTTGAAAGGACTGTATAAGGCAAGATGAAATGTAATTACAATATATCAAAGATAGTAATAAAAATTGAATTTAGAATTATGTGTACCTGTCTTCCCCAATTCTTTTAAACAGATTGATTGCAATTGTTACAATGATGTAGTAGATTCAAGAAAAAGACTTTTTTTAACAACCCACAGAAACAAGTATGAACAAATGAGCTATAATAACCTCTGACAAATGTTAGATTCTTAAAATTAGGAATTCATATCTAGGTGCTCAGTTAAATATTTCCTGTGCCAAAAGCAGATGTCATTTAACTGAAATTCTTATCCTTGATACTTTTGAAAGGAAAAAGAAAGAAAACAGGGAAATGATGTAGATATTTGGGATCACATTGTACACTCAGAGGTCCATTTAGAAAACATTGTGCCTGCAGAGAAATTGTAGTTATTAAGGTCATTATCAGTTAAATGTTGAGGTTCTTTAAATATTCTGTTAAATGTTGGGCTCTTTAAAAATACATAGCTCTTCAATCTTACATCTTGAATGCATACGTTTAATCCAGTCTGTCTATATATCCATTTATATCCTCTTATGTAGAGGCATAAGAGCAGTAGGACTTGTATTATTAGTAAAGATCACAGTTATTTTAACAAACATGGTTTTTGAGCCAAAAGTTTGATACACAAGTGCTGTGACATTGCCTGCAGAAATCAGTTGCATAAATGTATTGTGTAAATTTCATTTCACAAATCCAGTTGAGTCTGGTCCATTCTCCAAGCTGGGACATGTTCCTTACAACTTAGACTTGAAAATGAAATCTGGGAAATTAAAATCTACTGATGCCAATGACCACCTCCTGCTGTTTTCTTCCTTTCAAAGCTCTACACAGAAAAGTACGCATTTTCTTATTCTAGTTCACCAAGTTGGCTGACTGCTTTCCCTCATCAAAACTCACTCCTCTTGTCTACAATTTCAGTATTAACTGCTATCTAATATCTGGCAACTTTCTAGATTTGTTGGAATTAGTAAAGACCAAGAAAGAAAAAGCAAGATTTCTCAAATGGCAAAACTCACAGTCTTCTCAAACCAAGTATTTCAAACCCAAAATTTTCACTTGTCCTGCTGTCCACTTCTCATTAACTCTGAGCTCTGTGCTGCTATTGTTGTTGATAATGATTTATTATGCATGCTGAAACATAAATGTTTCCAGCTTTTTAGAAGCAGTTTGAAGAAACATATTCCTTTCTCAAGCTCGTATAACCTGCCATCCTTTATTCCCTTTGAGTAACACATTCTTTGGCCCATTCTAGTTATTTGGGCAAAGTAGCAGCCAAAATCAAGATATTCAAAAATATTTAATTTAGTTTTTCAGAGACAGCTACCTGTGGGTATGGTGATGTCCTTGATTTTGACTTTGAGCTCGAGAGGCGAGATTTGCTTCCCTTTCTACTGTCCGTTATGGTCGGAGCTGAATTTGCGTATGAGAATGCCGGCTTGGTAGCAGTGACCTGATCCAGGGAGAGCTGCAGTCCTTTGTATTCAGTGTCCCTATATGAAAGGCAAAAGTGAAAAACAAACTCACTTCATGTCTTAATGGGAAACATTCCTTTCTTCTTACTGGGGGGTGGAAACGAAAGATATTTTTTTAAGAAAAAAGAATAAAAACCATCCAGGACACGCCAGTCTATCCTCCTAATACATTTATGGAGTATAGCTTACTAAGCAATAGCACTATTTTTATACTGAAAATATGATTGTTTTTTGCATCCAGCTGTTATCATCCTGATCTACTTTGTTCAGTAATAAAAAGCAATGGGATGGATATTTCTGAGATTTGTATTACAGTTTTACATTGGTCACATAGCTAAGCAGTAAATAGGATACATTTTCCTCACAACTCTTTTAACAGTACAACTACAAACCTTCTATGTGTGTATTATGTGTGTGCGTGTGTTCACAAGTGTGTATGTGGGGTGCACTTAACAGCCTAGACAGATGACTAAATAAACTGAACAAAATCATTTTTAATGGAAAGCACTTGATCTCTAAGGTTGTATTTTTCATTGCTTAAGGAGTTTCAGGCAATTGTGTAAATTTTTGTTTTGTTTTTCTTCTATGGGTCTTATGAGGGTTTATTCATCCATTTTTAGTTTCTTATACCAGTTTACCAGTCAGAGAAAACAGCTAAATAAATATAAATCTTGTGATTTAAATAGCCTGTCCCTCACTCACAAAATAATAGAGGTTTCCTATGGGGAGCTATATATAGTTTTTGAAGTTTGGCATTAGTTTCTTCAAACTAATGAATACATAAAAGTAAGGAAAACTGGCATTGCTCACAATGTCTTACTAAGCATAATGAGGGCATATGCATTGGACTGCACTCCTCTGCACACATCTGCATGTCTGCTGATACCCGGGGGAGTAACAAATGAGCTCTCCAGCTTTCATGTAGTCATACGGAACCTATTCTGAAAATGATTTATTAAAAGAGAGCAAAGCAAGAGCTTCTTCCTGACCTACCTACCTGGAGGAAAAGAGGAAGGATTCATCTTTTTTTTCCTTTGTGTTATCAGTAGAGAAGTAAGGGATAAGGGAAAAATAATGCTTCTCTTAAGCAGTCAAGGAGGCAACATATTCATTCACACATTATCCTATACCCCATCTAAACCTAAAGATTAACACCTAATGAATTATAGTTATAATAAATTGTTTACCTAGCTTTAGCAACAATATCTTGGTCCATAATCACACAAATATTGATGTGCAAGCCACAAGAGTCTAACTTTTTTTAGAAAGAAACTGCATCACAGCCTAAGCATATTATAACTTAGTACACTGAAATGGTTTCAGATAAAAGTCAGGGGTAGAAGCATTGAGCAGCCACAGATAAACCTGCATAACCAACAGATTAATTCATCACAGTTCTACAATATTTTTTTCTTCTGATAAAAGAAGAAGGTTTAGGTTTCTTGGCAATGCAGACAATGTATATGTGTCTGTGTATCTAGAACACATGAAAGAAAATCCCTAACATTAGAACTGCCCTGACTATGCTGTTTCCACTCCACAGCAGATAGAGATTTGTCAAGTATAAATAGCTTTTAATACAAAATTAGTTCTTAAGGTAAGTTCTTGAGTAGATCTATTAAGGTAGTTCTTGAAGTAATTTCTTCAAAATTTGGCTTTAATAGATATAGGTCTCTGCAAGAATACCTGCATTTCAAATATCCTGTCTGCAGTGAAAGCATCTGTCTCCATAACTGATTCCTAGGAAATTATCTCCATGTTATATGAAAAACAAAAGATGTCAAACAGTCTTCATACTTAACTGCTACAATGCATGAGATTCTATCAATAGCCCTGAAAAAGCTATTAGTCTCATCCTGATATACACACTCCCCCCAGCTATTTGATTATAAGAAGAGGAAGGGTCCTGTGTTCTCAGTGTCACATGCAGAAAATATTACCACCAGAATTTAAAATTAATCAAAACTAAGTAGTTACTTTTAAAGATCCTTGGGGGTATGAGAAGGTTGTATTTTGGTTTTGAGCCTAACAACCCTTTTACCTCTGGTTTTGCTGGAGAACCCACAGATCTGTGCTCCTGCCGTTAACTCCCCATCTCTGTTTTTTGCCACCTTGTAACTATCTGCTGCTGTCTTGTGTCAGTGAAAAAGTTTTAAAACACTGGGAGAAATGCTACCCTGGTATTCAGACCACGCTGTCATTCCAGCAGTGCTTGTCTGCTGTTATATGTGTAAGGGCCAAGCATTCAAGAATATGGAGACTACTCTCTACAATGTTTCTAGGTTGTGGGAACCAGAAAAAAAACCCAACAAAACAGTCAAACCAGACTTACCAAAACCTTGCATGCCATTCTGTGTTACTTTTCTACGTCCTTGGTATTGTTATGGTGAGGGCTCACCCTCCCAGAACACCACACCTTAGAATAAACAACACAAGCTTGTATTGGCAGCCAGTTGCTTAGACAGTAACTTCATCCAAAAAATGATAAGAAACAACTACCTGAAGTTCTTGCTGCCAGATGCACAGTTTTCCCTTAGAAAAAGACTCCTGAGCTCTCTTTGCAGAGGAAATACCGGACTTTTTTCATCACTGAGTCATGATGATTCAACACCATCTCAACCCTGTCCTAGAAGAGCTACCCTTCAGAACAACCAAGAGAGATACCAGAACACTATCAGCAGCTGCACAAGATAAATGCCAGAAGTTAAAAAAGAAAAAAGAAAAGAAAACATGGAGGAAGGGTCCAGTGGCCTCAATATCAGATGCAAAAGATGTTCCACTAAGAAATGAAAACATTTTTGAGTATATCCATATGCACTGTGAGACAAAAGACTAGAGAAAGCAGTGATATAATGTAGTGGTATACAAGCTACAGATGGAAATTCTGACAGCTTCCTAGAGGAATTTATAAAACTTTCACCAACATGGAACTATAATCTCCACATTCCTATTCTCAGACACCTGAATCCTCTATTACACAGTCACAGCCACACACTAGTACAGCATCTTGTGTTTCTTGTATAATTAAAAAAAAAGGTGGTGGATACGAGCCTCTTCCTCCAAGGTCCTCACCTTCAGGATCCCACAGGGATCCATAGAATCTACATCTATCTACATGAGACTGCTGAGAGAGGGAGAGTGATATGGCATGTGTTCAATTGCTAACAGTATGTTGCTGACAATCTACTATTTATCTCATTTTCTGATGCAACTATCATCACTATAAAACATCAGAATAACTACAGGAAATTAGCTCTTAAATGAAGAACAGATGGATCAAACTGAATCCAGACAAGACCAAAGTGATGCTTCTTTGCAAAGGGAAACACATTGAAGACCTCCACCTTTTCATGATGGGAAACAGCCATTCTTTCCACAGTTGGGTGGAAATTCTAGGTCCTCTTTGACTCCTCAGAGAACATGAATGCACATGCTTTTGGTAGCACATGGTTCAAAAATTATATTATTTTTCCTCTATCTTGTCGTTCCTCCCCATATGAGAATCTGGCTGGTATGGTCAATGTATCAAGCACCTACAGACTGGATTACCAGGCTTCACTGTAAGCAAATTCAGAAGACAAAGCATAAAATCTCCTTGCTACAATGTGCCGCTTCCCATTTTCTTCTCAGATCTAACTCCCAGAAACATTTCCACTCTATGCCATGTCTCTGGCTCTTTCAGTGCTCTTTATAAAGCTTGAACCTAATTTTGAAAGTATTAATAGGTATACTACATGTACACCACGAAAAACTAAGCATGCAACAAAGCATCTGAAAGCTGAGTACAAAACATTCTTTACTGAAGACATCTAGCTATAGCAAACTGCAAAGATGGTGAAGGACAAGGGCTGAAGGAGCAGAATGTTTGGAAGAGGAAGCCAATCTGTTTGTACATGACTTGGATGCCAAGTGAATCTGCAACACTTATGTGAAATCTTCTCAAAATTCAGCTTTAGAACACACTTTTTGCCTACTACTATGGCCAAAATGCACTGTATGAAACAAAGTAGCAATAATCTAGCTTATTGAAGTTTGAGTAAAAGATAATGAATCACCAGCAAACAGACACAAAAAAAAAAA
>VZRH01000781.1:462532-496737 GCA_013397555.1 Urocynchramus pylzowi | reverse complement strand
GCGCTGCCCACAGCGCTTCCCGCCCGCGGCCCCTCACGGCGGGCAGGCGTCGCTCCGCAGCGTCCCAGCGCTGTCCTGCCGCCCCGGCACTGTCCCCTCACCTGCGAGGGAGCCCGGCGAGGCCAGGAGAGGGGCCCGCACGTTGCCGACCAGTGGTGCTTGTCCCCCCTCCCTCGTGTTTGTGGTTTCACCTGCCTGGGGTCGAATCGGCCCTCCTCACGTCTAAAGGAGAGGGGGTCTGAGCTTTGCAGGGGGCGATGGGGAGGAAATATCCTTTTCGCGTTATCTGTTTTGGTGTGCCGCGTTGGGTTTCAATAAGGAGCGTACTTGTGGGGGCTTTGCCCAGGTACAGACCGACTGCAGGCAAGCCAGGGGAACTGCCTCATGGCGGGGGAACCCTTCTCGGCAGGATGGGCTGCCCCAGGCCTCTGGTACAGCGTGAGACCTGCACTTGTTCATGTATGCCGATGGAGCTGGAGCTGTGTCAGGCTTCCTCTGTACCCTGGCTATCACTGAAACCTCCTTTCCCAAGGCCTGGCTTTGATTAGCAAAGAAGTTATTTCATTAGTCGGGGGGGAATCTGTCAGCAGAAGCCTGTTTAAATTTCAGCACCCCAAAGAATAATGCTTAAAATAGTGGGATCCGTTCCACAGTCTGTTCTTACTATCAACCTGATAATTAACAGGTCACAAATAGACTTGTATCACTGCTTTGTTTCAGTGGAGGAGAGCAGCTTAACCCGCCTTGAGGACACACTTTGCTTTGAAATAACACATGCCCGTTTCAGATGAAATCAATAGCAAGAAGAACCACCCCCTTCTGTTGCTCTGAAACTCTTGTCTTCAGCCTCCTATTGCCTCAGAGAATAGGCTTGATCAGACCAAAAAAGGAGGGATGCAGAGTGTGAGGCTGCCTGACAGCTCTGGAGCTGGTGCCTGTTCCACTTGGTGTATATCCTAATCATTATGGTGCATATAGCTTTGTTGAAAGGCAAGGTGGGGAGCATTCCCTGCATGGGTTTTAACAGGATCTTTTCTTGTTTTAGTCTCATACCCATTTGTGGTTGCAAGTTTAATTGTTTTATGAGCATTGCATGCTAAGACAACCTCTCTTTTCTGAATTATTTGGTCATTCTGCAAGCATGTCACTACTCTCCTCTGCAGTCCCCACGTGGTGAAAATAATATGGAGGAGATGATGTCTTTGAGTAAAACACTGTGAGATCAATTGCTTATATTGGGTGGGGGCATAGGGAAACATCACCAGATCTGTAAGCATGAGTCCAGCTTGCAGACTGTTTCAGACTATGCTAAATCTATTGCTGAGGGATAAGGGTGTTCCCAAAGCTTGGCATACGCCTGTGATTAATATTTTTTTATTTAGATTTTGCCTCACTGTTGAAATGCTTTGTCTAAACCCTGATTTCTGACTTTATTATTCACTGATAGTGGGACTCCATTTACAAGTGATGGCTGGATGTACCCAGCTGAAGCAAGAGCCTATTCCAAGGACAGTTTCCCCACAGCACCTCTCCTGAGGAGTGTCCACTACTTGCAGCTGGAGGAAGTTTCAGGTCTCGCTTGCTCTGTGTAATTACTATAAGTCTTAGCTAGTAGATGAAAAAGGAATTAGCATTTCTTTGGTCTGGCAATAGCTTAGTGATGTTAATGACACATTTTTGCAATGTGCCAAAGCCTTAGGATATACTGGAGTCAGGTTTTAATTTTGGCTTCGGCACAAAGTGCTCCTGGTGCATGGCACAACCCAGCCACTTGTCAGAGCAGACATAGTGGAGAGAGAGGAGAAAACTCTGGGTGTGAGGCCCCTGAGTGCACCAACGAGCCTTAACAGCCCTGACCAGCCTCACCTGGCAGCTCCCTGCTGTGCCCTCAGTGCTTGCCTGAGCCAGGCCAGAGGGGTTTTTGTGCCCAGTGCCCCTGCAGCTATGGTGCCTCACTAGGCACTGTGCTGCTCTAAACCCTGACCCACAGACTGACTTCCCACCTTGACCTTGGACCTGCCTTGCTGCCGTGGACTCGCCTGATGACTTTGGCTCTTGCCTCTGTCTGGCTTCCACCCCGTGCCAGCCCTATTCTCCTCATTCAGGAAATGTGGGGTGGGCCCTGGCTAGAGAGGAACGTCCTGGCTGTCACACTTGGCTTGTGGTTCCCTCTCTCAGCCCCACAGCCCAGCCCTTGTTGTTTACTGGTGTTGGTCTGCGTCTATTCATTAGAGGGCTGCAATGGCCCTTCTGCTTTCCCTCTAGGGCAAAGGATTTTCTGTCTCTAGTGGGCTTGTCTGTATTCTTTTGCTTTTCTAAGGGCAGTGCCCATCTCAGAAACTGTCACACACTGGGGACCTTCCTGAGAGATGCCACAGTCCTCCCCATGAGCTTGTCTGCAGTTATGGGACCTTAGAAAACAGGGCTGGAGAAGGAAGGCTGTTGCATGGTACAGAGCTTCCTTTGATTCCCTAGAAGGAGCACATCTTTTGAGTTGGAGAGATGTGAATAAGGGTCCAAAGTTCCATGGGCCGTTTGACTTGCCTAAGTTTGGGTATAGTTCAACTGCTAAAGGGTGGGAGTGGAACAGATCAGAAGGTAGAGGCTCCCTGCACCCAGAGCTTGCCTGCCGTTTTCCATATAGGAAGATTATGCAGGAAGCTCTGACCGCCTTGGAGTGCTGGGGGGCTCCACAGGGGTGCAAGAATGATTCTGCCCAGCTCAGTTTACAAGGCTGGGACCATACAATATAAGCTCTTGGAGGCAAGGGCTGTGTGTATCTCCATACAGTGCCGATCACAATAGGGTCTTATTTCTGTTTAGGGCTTCCAGATGCAATGCTAGTCAATGTCTATAGTAAACAATAATATTAATAATAAGTATTAACATGCCAAGCTACAAATCACTGGCATAGTTTTCCAATATTGCTGGTTGCTTTCCAGTATTGTCCTCCAGCCTCACTGCAGTATATTGTATACAAAAGAATTGAAACCCAATAATTGGCGTGTCAAGAGTATGAAGGCATGATCACATTTTTTCTTTTGAAATCTGTCTATTGAAACAGACATCACAACAAGTGAGTTCATTGGCCTAATAAACCCTGTGTCCAGCATGCACACACTGTTCTGTATCCCAGGACATCAGTAATGAAGCTGGTAAGAAGGCTGCTGTTGTGTAGAATAACCAGTATGAAAATGTTAAAAGTTAAGCATAATGGGAGAATAATGTAGCAAAAATGTAAACAGTAGACTTCAGATATGACACTTATTTTCACTTATGGGAAGACAGCTGAAAGGAAAGCTTTAACTAAAATTTGTTTTCCCTGCTTTACTGAATCTATAAAAAGTCTACAATGACTTAGTTCTTCTGACCATAGTAATGTAGCTTCACACTTGAAACAGAAATACAGATTTAAATTTAGATTTTAATTTCATGTCTTATAGCAGACAGACTAGAAACTTTACACTTAAGTAACATTTCTGCTATAAGCCAGCTCCTTTTGTGCTACTGAAAGAAATAATAATGAGAAAGTATTCCAGCAGGAGGAGCTGGTTTAGAAGCAAATGGATTCCATGGCAACTCCTGACTCTACATGACACCTAATAACTAGCATTTATGTTGGAAATTGTCTGTGTTATCTTGTACCCCAGATCTGATCTTTTTATAGGGTTTTCCCCTTATTTTAAAGCAAAATACCGGTAGGGTGGTGTTTTTTTAATACAGATCCAAAAATAAGCACGAAATATTATGAATTTGTTTTCCTCAAATGTGTGCTCAGGCAAGTTATTTTGAAATGGATTTAATTTTTAAAAAATTATTTCAGAAATAAAATATTTGCTGAGAAACGTATTGATCTGTCAAGGGAAGAGCTTTATAGGAACAGAATACTGGAACTTATATGTTTTAATATCATGAGATATCCATATTCAACAGTTTGAAGCATAACACAAGAAGATCCAATTGAATCAGACCAGTATCTTGGTTCTCACAGTGCTGAATGCACATGGGGAATCTCGTCATGGGGCAGCTGGAGAATAACCCAGTCCTGTGGGCATCCTGTCAGCCAGTCTGACTGATTTATGATCTGAAGAATGTGGATTTATTTCCTTCTCTGCCATGATCCAATCTAGTGCACGTGTGGGGCCTGACAACTGCTGTTGTTTGAGTGTGGAATATTTATACCTGCTATTTTATACCTAAATTGAAAGAAATCTGTTCTTAAACTGTCACATGATAAGCAACCTTTGCCTGTGACTGTTTCAATACTGCTTCATGACTGAGAGAACATTAGCTGAAATTAACCCTGGAGATGAAGAATTCTGTGGATGCTTTGTGGCCTGGCTGTTTTCTCAGCCAGCTGTTGCTTGAGGGTCTCAGATGGTAGAAGAGCACAGTCTAGGCTTGGAAAGAAGTATGTGGTCAAATAAAAGCTGATTCAAGTTTGTGTTGTTTATCCCTTTTTTTTTGTATGAGTGAAAGAACAAAGAAAGTGTGGCTGAAAAAAGCCCTCCTGTTTGTGTGATTGGCCAGGGACAAGTGCAATCACAGAGGGTGTTCTAAGGTGCAGAAGTAAATGGTGGCCAAAATGAGCTAGATGAAAGTGTCTGGAGTAGTCTAATCCTATTGCTGAGTGTCATTGGTAGCATTTATATTTAAATATTGCTGCCTTTTGAAGATGTCTAAGACCATTTAATTTTTGCCCAAGGAAAGGAGTGCTTTTTACCCCTTCCTGTCTATAGAGATAAGATAGGTCTAAAACAGAGTAATCATTCAGAACAGGGATTATTGGTCAGCAAATATGCTAAATGGATGGGTAGAAAACATGTCTTGGTTTAGCTAATCTTTTAGTATAACTTAAAATTACATGCTGGCATAGACTTCCTTGAACAGAGACCCTGATTGACTAGCACTTGGGATCAAAACCAAACTACTCTCAGAAGGGTTATAAGGGATAGTAAAGTANAAAAAAAAAAAAAAAGAGGTAAGGCTACTGTCATACTTTGGGAACCGATTTGATGACAAAGGCGTAGAAATGGAAAATACAGAAAGCCCAGAGAAAGGTGCTCTGAGTGGTGACAGCAGTAAGAAAATATTTTTTAAAATTGTTTAGGTGTATGTCTTTACCTACAAAAGAGAAGTAAGTACACAACAGACAAAAGAAAGGATACAAAATAAAGGCAGTACTAGACAGATTGGTAAACTGAAATGGAGGTGAGGTGAAGGCTAAAACAGAAGAGGGGACATAGTCATGGGAAAGGAAGAACAATTAGTAAAAATAGAAATTTCAAACAGGGAATTACTTGATTTAGCCTTTCTGTACCTCCTTACATTGCTGTTTCTCACAGTCTTAAGATTTGTGGTTTGGAGAGGGCAGAGCAATTTTGCATTGGTGATCTGAGCTGGACCGGTATTCTTACATAAAAATAAAAGTGGCAGATAAAAGAATCAAATCATGATTGTGGACAAAGTATTGTTGTTTTTCTTATTTATTATTAATTGTTCAATTGCAGGAAAATAAAAGGGTGTAAGTAAAGAAATGAAGCAGTAGAAGTTAATTTTAAAAGGGTTCGTCTTCTCCAGTTACACATAAACCTGATGCATAAGCAGGGATCTGATTCCAGGCATTAATCTCTTTTGCACTTTCAAATGATGAAAGCAATATTTCTCTTCCAGAAGTTAGTTTTGATGGGTTCTTGCCCTCCTTCAGTAGCAGTGGCATCAGTAAGTGCTAACTTCAATGGCTTGTTATTTTCATATTAGTAAATAACATGTTCATGTTCCTAAAATATTTATGTATATTATATGGACACGTACGAAATCCTGCAATGAATCTGTTCTTCCTTTCCTGAGAAATGTTGATGCAACTGACTCTATTTTATTAATGTCACATGATATACTTCCAAACGCAAGGAAATGGATCATTTTTAAATGGAGACCAGTTAACATCAAGTTGGTGTGATATAACATGAGAACTCCAAGTGCAGTTGTGTAAAATGGAAAGAAGAGCATATGCAGTTTATAAAATTAAGACTATACACTTTCAGGGATATAGCCAAGAAAGGCTTTTGAAATACCAAGAGTCTCACCCCAAATGCACCTAGAATAGAATTCAAGATGTGAAGTGCTTAAATTCCCCTAACTGGTGAATATGTAAAATTTGGTGTCTCAAAATAGGCTGGATAACTGCTCACAAAGAGGGAAGCATAGCACAGGGATGGAACACAGAAATGTAACTTACCTTTGGTATGTTGCCTAAGACTAACAGACATATGCTTGTCTGTTTAGAATGTTACTTGGAACCTTCCTCTGAAAATAGAGGCTTGCTGTCTTTCAGAATGAGGCATAGGGATTGTGCTTTCTTATTTAAAAATTGGCTGCATTCCACCATCCCATCTGTTCCCATACAAAATTCCTTCCATCGGTTCTTTCTTCTCTTTTCTGAACACATTTCCCCTAGTGTGCCCCAATCACCAGGTAAATACTACAGGATGCTTTTGTGGAAGCTGTGCCATCATGCAAAATTATTTGGTGTAATGAAAGCAGATGAGATAATAGAATAAAACCAAACAGGACTATTGCCTCACAGCAGCCCTATCTGCAGGACTCAAAGCTCTGTCCCTCCTTGGAAAGGAGATTCTTATCCTGTTTTTCTCATCAGGGGTATTTTTTTTTTCATCTAATTTCATCTTTTCATGGTTGTAAGTTCTTAGTTTGTTCCTGTAAAGTCAATGGTTCCTAAGAATTAAATAACTTTAGGACATTACCTATCCATCCAATTCGAGAAAATACAATTTATCCCTGAATTAGAAATGTTATAAAATTTACAGCTGTTAATATCTGAGTCCTAGGTTTGAGTGAAGGATTAGATAATACTAATGCTGCTGTCTATTCACTAAATCCTTTGAAAGTAGTAGCAAAAACTAAATTTAATCTACTAATAATATATGTTGGGAATGTATTTCATCCTACAGTCTCTGAAGCAAAAGGGCAATGCACCAAGAGAAAAGAAACTTCAGTGTGTTTTTTGTCACTTAATGTTGGGATTTCTTTCCAGGTTCTGTTCCTTTCCTGAGAAGCACCCAGTTTTTTTCCAAAAGGTTTTCACTGATAGAATTAAATTAATCCAGCTGTTTCCCCGAGGCTTTCAGACAACTAGGTAGGCATTACATGTTGTTAAAATGAAGAAACAAAGCATTTGGATTTCTCGTGAGTATCTTTGTGTTGAGATTTCTCTTCTTTTTTTTCATGTTTATGAAGACTAGAATATTCTAGCAATCCATCTGGACTCATTCTAAAAGAACACCCTTATTTATTAAAGGGATTGGTCCTTTAAAGATCCTGGTCCTGAGAAAAGACGGGCTGTGGTTCAGTTATTTGAAGTGCCTTTAAGTCTGGAATAGAAATGTCAGATCCTGTTCCCAAAACAGTGCATCAGAGCACTCCTCTGGGCATACTGTCTGTCCAGTGAAGGAAGCTGAAGCATGGCATGGAAGGCTGACATACTCTTCCCTTCCTGTAGGATCTGCAGGCTCAGGAGGGGGCATGAACTTCCTCTGTAAATTTTGTAGTGGTTGTGCAACTCCCAGGACCTGGCACCTGACTGATCACCTCCTATAAAGCACACAGGGAACTGAATGTGTAGTGCCAGCCTCTCAGAGTGTTCCTGAGGCTCTGAGACTTAACCTAGTTGTGATTTCTTCTGCATTGCTGGGGAGCATTGCAAAAGATGGCACTGCACTTATACACAACTAGGAGAGAGCAAAGTCCTAATGCTGTATGAACGTGTCTTGCAGCTTCTAAACCTTTTGCTAAGATGTCTTTGTGAAGCCTTCTGATACATATGCTATTGTATGTAAACAATGGAGGCCATCCTCTCTTGAGGAGAGCATGTATTTTCCCAATATCTGCAGGGAGGAGGCTGCAAGGTACTGTCAGTGTTTGCATGTGGGAGTCAAATAAACATGTATGAGAGGCACAAAGGCAGGACTTGTACTTGACCAGATCTGTATCATATGTGTGGATAGGATCTACAACTATTTCACTTTTGTCAGCTGTGAGCATTTCACTAACAAGGAGAACTGAGAAATCTTCACATCCCTCTTTTCCCAGATTAGCTCATTCCCTCTTTGAATAAAGTGACATAGAATTAAAATCTAAAATTAAACTGGCATTTGCCTCAACCATGCAGCAAACTGTGATGTGCATTTTGCACCTGTCTTATTTACTCATTAAATTCTTGAAGTAACATTGCATCAAATTTTGAGTTTAGCACAGTAGGGCCTTATGAGTTTTTTTGTAGATTGCATCTTTCAAGAACATAATCATGGACCAGTACTTCCTCTCTGCTGTGTCCTATAACCAGAAGATGAAACTTCCCTGGAGGTCCTATCCCAGAATGCTTAGTGCAAGGGCAACTTGGGAGACTGTGAGGAGGGAAGTGGAGGGTGGGATGGGACACAGCAGAAGCATGCCAAGGAAACAGCAACGTCCCATAACTGGGGTAATCTGTTAAATAGTCACTCAGTTTAACTTTGTAGAATTGTACTTTAAATAGGGGGAAAAAAGAAAAAAAAAAGGTGGGGGGGAATTAATCTTGTTTTGTCAAGGGTAAATGAAAATGTCTTTTTATGGAGTTGACAGAATCATCTTGATGTTTTTCCCAGCTCTCCCTTTAGACATTGTTAGCATTTGAGAAAATAAAATCACGCTTAACTGCAGAATCTTCACAGCTATGAAGGTGAAAGTTTATCAGAACCTGATCTTACTGTGCTACCACTATCAATAATTAGTTCCTAATTAGTTGGATTTGCTGAAAAATACATGATGGGGACTCACCATGTGTTATTGGCATCTGAAACAATTTCATCCTGTTAGCTAGAAGAAAGTACTGCTGTCAAGAACGTAAGCCTTATTTTCCCACATTAGCACTCCCCAATATAAACGGAGTTATTTCCAATCCAAGGTGCAAATTTGCTACTGTGTGAAGAATGTGATTCATCACATTTCACATAGGGATTTAGAGTGCAGTAGAAAAGGATTGTAATATGTCTAGACTTCTTTTTCTACCGGTAGTTAATAGCATCTAGTTAATAGCTCTGTAACTATTTGTACATGTATCATGTTATTGAGAGCATGATTTTAAAAAAAATGTCCAATTCATCTCTGCTATCATTACAATCAGTGGGAATCTTATTATTTGGAATGATAATATTCATCCCAGAACACTTTTCATTCTTTATTTCATGGGTTTTCTAGCAGATGAATAATAGCAAAAGTATTATACTTTCCTTTCTCCTCCATATTCAAATGCACATTTTTATTGAGAGTCTTGGTAGAACAAGAGTAAGCTGGAGGAGAAGAGCAGCTGTGAAGCCTAATGCATGGCCTTAGTGAAGCTTTAACGCTCCTTATTTTTGAGGAGACATATTAATAGAGAAGGTTGTGGTTTTCCAGAAATAGAGATGCAGAAGAAAGACTTGGAAAGCCCTGGATTCAAATTCCATTGACACAGTATGGAGCTCATTAGAAGATCTAAGGACAAAACATATTGTAAACATATTTAATTGCAGGATGGTGTAATCACTCTGGAGGATCCCTTTACTATAGAGCTAGGAATTATTTATTAAGAGACTCATTTAGTCCAGCTTATTAAAGTTCCTTTAATATAGAATTTCCTTTCACAAACTGCACGTGAAAGCAGCTTAACCTCTTACTGTTACCAACATATGACATCAGTAACAAACTCGGTTTGCTCATTCTAGAGCTTTTTTGCAAATCACTTCAGAAAAATGTGTCAAAAATTCAGTGAGTGTCAGTCTTGGCACCACCTGCTGAAGTGCAGTGCAGTCTGAGAAGACAAGACATTTAACAAGAAACGTTTTTGGAAAGGCAGGTGGGAGTCAGACATAGCTGATAGAAAAGACATAGTATATTAGCAGAAACGGGAGTGACAGCTCTCAGCAGAAGCCCTACTTACCTTTCTGTAGCTCACCTGTCTGTTTGGGCATCCTATGGCATCCAAACCTTTGGTCAGAAAGTATTTATTCTCATGAAGAAGGAGAACTCTCCTCATAAAATTGCTTGGAAGAGAGAATTTAGAACACTTGTAAAATAGCATGGACTTGATTAGCTAATTAAGATTGAATATCTAAGTGTCCACCTCATGCTCCTGGGCCCCTGTGACATGGGGAATGACAGAAGTGACACATGACCTATGAAAGGCCTTCCTGTCTTCCAGAGTGACAACCAAAATATCTTTTGTTTATTGTAAATTTCATTAGATGGAGTTAAGCAACTGAATTGCAAACCTCACTAAACAAGTGACAGGGAATCAATGTGATTACCTGAATGTAGCTATCAAATCCTATTTCAGATGACTTGGGTTACTTGAGGCATCCACAGAAGGTGACAGATACGAGAGCACTACATTTCACACTCTCTGCAGTTGGGGTATGTTCTTCTGCAGCTGAACGTAGAGGCCAGATGAGATATTTCATATTAAATGGCACTAGATCTTTGCATGTAAGCAACTAAACCAAGGCCAAAATGTGCAATTTAACTGGAGACTTTTAGGTTGTGGAAAAAAAACATACAGTTTGCTTGTATTGCCTTACTTTTCTCTGTTTCATTACTTACTACATAGGCTACAATAGTGTCCATAGCACATCACAGAGAGGTAATCTTAAATAATTACTTCTGTGATAATTTACTGCCACTAATACAGATAATGTCCCTGAACAGGTGAGGTTGTAGGGTTTATAGATAGTGGAAGGAGCTAAAGTTTGCCTTACATGGGAGGGGTGGAGGCAAGACAACAGAGAGATAATTCAAAAATCATTGTCCGTAAATAAACCTCTTTAATCTCCTGGAGTAGTAATCAAACTGTCTTAAAAAATACCATAGCCTGAGGCAGGAACATAGGAATTAGCCATAGCCATAGACTGAGGGAGGAACATAGGAATTTGGACTCAGGCTGTGATGTGTAAGGGTAGATGCACATGGGATACTTCTCTTCAGGCATGCTCCCCAGAACTAGAAAATTTGAATTACATAACTTAGATTACTTTTTAAATGCATCCTATTCTGTGAGTGTTGGAGTCTTATACTAGGCTCCAGTGTGAAGGCTGATAAGAGACTTCCTGAAGTTATCTTCAGGATGACCATCTGGAGGTGATCTCTAGAAGCAACGACAAGAGGAATTTTGGGTCATCAGCATAAACCCCTGAATTCATCTGGGTAAGATTTGCCCTTCAGAGATTCAATTTACAACAGAAAAAGACCTGCATTAGTGAGGATGGCTTCATGTTGCCACTGATACATTCAGTACCTGGGCTAGAACAGAAATCTTAACTTATAAGACTTTCAGTAAGAGCTCCTTCAGAAGAGATGGGGCATGGTGGTACATATCCAAACCTCCTCTAACTCCTGCTGGGCACTGCTGTGATGCTGTTATCAGACTAAGACAGGAATGATGGGAAGAGATGAAGTCACAGAGGCAGACTTAAATATGTCTTGATGCACAAGAATTGCCTATTTTTTGTTGCTTTCCAAGTTTTGGAAGAAGTCTCATACTAGAACAGGCACGCACTGACTGCAGCTGTTCCTAGAAGGGGAAGGGGAGAGTAAAAATAAAAACCTACTTGCAAACTGGAATGAGCAACTCAACATTAAAAATTTCTGTATGTGCTGTTTCTTTCATTTATCCATGAAGATGATTATTACATCACTGAAGGGTTTATTTCATTATTATTATTATTATTATTATTATTATTATTATTATTATTATTATTATTATTATTATTATTATTAATTCTGTTTGGTATTCATACTTTTGTTAGACAGCTATTCTCACTTTTCACCATGAGATAGCACTGGATTGAACACATTCATTGTTCCTTCTAAGCAGCTGTTACAAATGTATCAGAATTCTTTCTCTTGGATTTTTCAGCTAAAAACTGATTCTAATCAATTTGCTGAAATTAATTCTGTATTACTTTAGACTTTGTCACCATGAATCCAATACTTTTGTAAAAAAACCCCAAAAATTTATTCAAATATGTTATTTAGAAATGTCACCAAACTATTTCTAAAAACAATTAATACACTAGGAAATACAGTACTTCCAAACCAAAGTACAGATGGCACAAATGAAATTACAGAAACTCTTCAATTGATTAATACTGAATACTGAAGCTATTGTTTACTACTCTGCAGTTAGACTTTCTGTGATGTGCATTTACAAAGCAACAAGAGCTAGCGTCACTATGGTGGTATGTTTGACTGTGGCATAGTTCTTTTTCCTAATTAATTAAAATTGTTGAGGGACAATGTATTGTTTCAGCCAAGTTTTCCAAAGAAAGGACTTAATTTCTGTGAAAATTAAAACTTCCAAATTAGATGAAACAATTCTCTTAAAAATGGACTAATGCAATGTGTGAGTTACCAAACTATTGCCTAACAATTTGAAAACTGTTTCTTCTGTAACACAACACATTACATTGATATAGTCTAAATGGCAAAGGTGGCTTTTGTATAATCTATCCATCTTTACATTTAGTGATATTTTTTCTATTATTGTCCCATGTTTTTAGGCACATTTCTATAGGTAATATATTACCTATAATAATGAAGTATAACATTTTTAATATGATCAGGGGATGCATACACTCAGGTACAGAATTGATAATTTTAAAACTGCTTCCCACAATTTAAAGGTGCCAGATATGAAATAAATTACTGGTTAACTATTGAGCCTTTGAAATCAGCCAGCCTTCTGCTTGCTGCAGTGTGGTGTTGCCAGCAGATTGAGGGATGATCAACACTGGCAAGGCCACACTAATGGAGCACCATGTCTGGTTTGGGGCAGAGACAAGGAATTGTTAGAGAGAGTGCAGCAGAAGGCCACAAAATTGATGATGAAGGGGCTGGACCATCTCTCACATGAGGAAAGGATGAGAGAGCAGGGATTGTTCAGCCTGGAGAAGGCTCAGGGAAATCTTCTCAGGGGGTATCTGAATGGAAGATGTTGATAAGGATCTTTTCGGTGGTGCCTGGTGACAGGACCAGAGGCAACAAGCACACATGTTGGTGACACAGAAGGGTGTCTGAACTTGAACTGCAAGAAATACCTTTTTTTAACTGTGAGGGTGACCAAATCCTGGCACAAGTGGTCAGGGAGGTGGTGGAGTCTCCATATTTGGACATGTGGTCCTGGGCTCTAGCTGGCCCTGAATGAGGAAAGGTATTAGACCAGATGACCTCTACAAGCCCCTCCCAAAATCAGCCATGCTGTGATTCTATGTAGGTGCAGCATCACCAGTGTAATTTTTTCCTGGAAAGCTTCTAGTAACAACTCTGCTGTATTCTTTCATCTGGTGAAATACAGTGGAAATGACAGCAAAATGATCCCTTGGAGAGGTAATGCTTGTCAGCTCAATGCAAAGCTGAGCAAGTGCAAATATTAATATTCACTTTAGGGTCTAGTCCATCTGAATGAAGATGCACTGATGTTTCTTTAAGTATGTTGGCTCCAAGTACTTGCTCAGCATCTTGAATCCTCTTGAGGACTGGCCTCAGGATGCGTAGTCTCATCACAAGACAGATGCTGCTACCTTCTGCCCTCAGATTTATGCCTTGCAGGTACTATCACAGAGTTGGGCATCTCTTAGAATTTCTTTTGCTTAGCAGAACCATTCATTACTCATCATGCCTCCTGTTGCAACCCTCATTTTTGGAGCCTCATGCCCCCTTATTTACAGAAGTCATCCATTTTTGCACTGAGCCCTAGAACAGGACACCCAATTTTAAATGCCTTAGTCCTACAAAATTAAGGAAAAAACACTAAGAAAATTGCAAGTATGTAATATAAGTGTATATGTATGTACATACATGTAAAGAGTAAACTTTAATAATTATCTACATAAATTGCATCATTGTATACTGGGAATATTTTTTATGATTTAGCTTGCCCTTATAACTACATTTACTGCTCATATAATTAATACACATTTGTGAAATTTTTCTTTAGATTTTCATTTTCAAAATGTACTATGCATGAAGAGGATTTTGTTGCTACATCTCCCATATTTTACACCTAAAAATATAGTGCAAAACATTCTGGGAATATTTTTATTAAACATGAAATATAACACACCCATCAATATTTTCAGCAGCTCTTACATCAAATTTTGTATTTTCCCCTATAAATTAAAAAAGTTGACTATTTAAATGCTATTAATAGACAGGCTATATAACACTTTTCAAAATGAAGACTATAGCCCTGAATTTGCACAAATTACAGTACTGTTCAGTCTTTTATTTTGATGTTCTAAAATTCAGCTAACAATCTGACTTCTGAGAGAAGAATGATAAAACAAAAAAAGACAAATCTTCATAAAGGAGTAAGGCCACTGTGGCTAACTCGGTGTCATCAGAGTTAATATAGCAGTCACTTTCGGTGTTCCCGTTGTCTTGAGGTTTGAAGTTGGTTCCAGTAAGGCAGATGCATTTTTGGATGTCTCAGAATGACCAGATGTCTTAGTTGCAGGACCAGTTCTTTTGACTGAGTGGGCTTTGCAGACAGCCTTACTTCAGGGCCAGGTGGCTCCTGGCCTCAGTCCCCTCCGTGGTGCCTTGTGCTGGCACAATGTTCAGGTAAATGTCGTACTGTTGGTCCATGCCAAGGTAGCTGTCGCTCATGAGATACAGGGTGTAGATACACCTGAAAAGGAAAAGCAGCATTGTTAGTTTGGGAAGTGGGTCTTGACTGCTTGGAAAACATAATAGCTAAGAGAATTTGAGAGTTTGTCATACTTTCCAGGAGTTTCTGGAGTATAAAAAGCAACAGAAACAGTATTTCTATTTCTGACATATCCAGTTCTTTTCAGGGCGATGAGTTCTTTTTTATCAACTTCTCCCAATATCAAAAACCATCCTTCATCCTTAACTTTGGGGAATCGAGGAGCCATTGCTTTACTGTCCTGCTTTCCCTGTTGGGGAAAAGAAACAGCTTAGGATAACTAGAAATCACCTTTTCAAAATGACATTTTTCCTTGAATGAGAAACACATCACAACCATATTGTTGTCAATTGTTAGGTAAGGCTGTAATTTAGCCAGACTAAAATAGTGTTATTTCTTTCCAGAAGAAGGGTTAAAAAAATAAAATCAAAAAATCACAGTCCTCAGAGAAAAATCCAGAATACAAGATATTATTCCACTTATTTTGTAAACTATTAAAACTTGAATGGAAATACTATTCTCTTTCTGTAATTTTATCTAATATATTCCAAATACATAAGAGTTAATTGTAAACCTAGAATCTTTAAATAAAGCTAATCAATTTTATTCAAGCTTAATATAAAGAGAAAAACAACACAGTATTTATTTGAGTTTGATATAGCAAAAGGAAAGATTATTTCAGTGATTCTTTAAGACAGTGACTTTACTGCTGGAAGCTGAAGACAGAATGATGCACACTCAATCAACATTAATTTTGTGTTTTGTAGAGGGAAAGGTTTTACTGAAGAGTTATATGGAAGAAGAAACCACCACAGCAATGAAGCTTTAGGAACAGTTTGATCCAGCCGTTTTTAACAAAAGAGGGATCAAATTCTAGGGGAGGCTTAAAAACAGTGATCACTGCATGAAATGATTCTGCTCCTTTCACTTCCATGGCTTCTGCTTAGGAAAAGTCTCTGCCAGTAACTAGCACAGCAAAAAGAAGGATGTATGGATGAGCTTTGGCCCTTTGTTATTCCTAAAATAGGACAGTTTCCCCTTGCAACTATGGTGAATCTGTTGTAGTCATGACAAAAAGTCTTTTGAGAAACAAGAATACTTTTCAAATATAATTCTTAACTAATGTAAGATAACTTCAGGATTTTCAACAGCACACATGTATCTCCACTAGTAACAAAATGAAATTGTCTCAAGAGTCTCAGAACTAACACCTAAAACTGTTCTCCACTTTTATCTTTAGCTCTTTGAATCTTAACAAAAATGCAGGTAATTATAATTCTTAAATATTTGAAGTGTTAGAAAAATTAATTATCAAAATTATAACCATGGTGGTCGATACACTGTTCATTTTGTATCAATGACAGAAAAAGGCCTGGATAAGCGAGTGACAGCTCCATCGTCAGCAGTGCCTGACATGAAGGCAGGTCCAGCTCTCCTCAGAGCTGACACACAGGTACAGCCAGGTACTGCTGCTGGGGCAGAGCAGATGTAAAACGGTGCAGCTCCTGGAGTTTCTGGCTTGGCACACCAAGATTTACTGAGGGCCCAGCAAGCTGACCAGCCTGGGAGGCAGCGGGATATGCTTTAAATGGGCAAAGGGCTGGGACTGAAATGTAGGTGAGTAAAATGTAGTGGGAAAAAATTGTATGTAGAAGATGGTCTAGGAGCTGTTCAAAAAAGCACCAGATGTAAAATATAAGGAAAATATTCTCAGAATAGGCCTGAGAATGTGTTATGAATAGAAACTTATTTATAGGTGTGAGTCTGGTATGCAGTTTGGAAGCACCTGTGAACGTAATTGGAAAGCTTATAAATTAGTCTGATTTTTTTTTTCATTGACTTGGTCTAGGATTTTACCTCAAGAGCTTACTTACTATCCTGTTGCAACCTGAAAAAAAAATTTTCTTCACTATGAATACAGAAAAGGCTTTGAAAGTGTTTATAACTTACATAATATTTAAACCATAAAGAAACCTATTATACTGTATAAAGCATCACTGGCAATGTAAATGGATTATTGGACACTTGTGCAGGGAAGGAAATGATAAATAAGTCTACCTGGTACCCCATCTGGGTTCTGTGCAGGTTTATTTGGAGCACATACTCTTGATCAGCATGCAGTTTGATCCATCTCTTGTCATCTCGTGTGTCTGTTGTCCAAGAAGGAACAGGTACTTCATTCTGTGGCTGAACTGCATCGTCCCAGCTGCCCTTAATGCTCAGACTGACGTTTAGAATTGGCAAACGGCACAAGAAATTCCAAGCCTGTAGAAAAAGCAGATCCCTATGGATTACGAGATAATCTATACAATCATCGTCACTCTAACAATAACAATTCAATGTGCAGTCTACATATTTATTCTACATTAATAATATTTTATTGTGTATTAGAATACATGTAATTGTACAACTCTCAATCATAAGCATAAAATACTTTTCATTAACCTCTTATGCTACTTTCTTCCTAGCAAATAAAACAAATGTGAAACTCCTCAAGCACGTTACACATGCCTTGCTAAGATTACTGATGTCTGAACACAGAAAAAATTCCTTACTGCTCCCGATTAAAGTATTTTTTCCCTATAAGCCACTTAAAAACTAGTATAATTAAGTTTTAAATTAAACTTCCTTAGCATAATCCATAAAGAACAAGTCACTGCAGTGCTAATTAGCAATAGGCAAACCTCAGAGAGTTCAGGGGATCAGTTCAGATAATTAACCAAAAGTTCAACTGCATATCCAAAGTTATCCCTCTTTTTTTTTCTTGAGGTTTTCTTGCATCGATCTTCATGAACTCTCCTTCTTAGAGGCTTCCTGAGGAATTTTAAGTCTCTGTGATCTGCCTTGAACTGCAACAGGTCCTCAACTTTCTCATCCTTGTGCAGAGAACTGTTAGAGGATACAATCTGTGTAGCTCAACATGACACTCTCAACCTCAAAAAGGCATCCTGAATATGCAGCCCTATGTTTCTTTCTTTTTGGTCTCTATCAGACAAGGAAAAGTAGCTCTGAGAAGCTGTGACAAAAATGGAAGGGAACAATGTAGGCTTTCAGTTAGTAAAAAAGAAAATCAGCACGTTCATGCAATGACATTTGTTAGGAAAAAGAAATGGGATTGGCTGTGGAATGGAGGCAGTGATTTGTGGCACTATGGCTGGAAAAGACAGATGAGGATGGCACTGGAAGAAAAAAACAAAATACCAAGAATCACCCTCTGCCCTGCCATCTTTCCCCTCCACCCCCAGAAAAGAACAGGAATCAGCATATATGAAATGCTAGAGGTTGGGAAGGAGAAGAAGGAAATAAGAATACTGGTCTTGGAAAAGAGCCATCAGATGCCAAAATGGAAACTTGTGGGAACGAAGAGGGTAGGCATAGTCACACGGGCAGTAGCATGGAACAGAAATGTTTTATCTGGAAAAAGACTAAAGCATATTTTATTTTTCAAGTATGGGTTTGACCATGTAGTGTTTCAACAAAATGTATTTAGATTGTGTCTGATGTGTCTGATTGCCTCGATGTGTCTGGTTATTTTTTCTGTGCTGGAAGGCCTAGAAGCCTAATGAAAGCTCAGTTTGCTTTTTGCAGACATCACTGCCACGAGTCATACAGACAATAATAGCACATGGAGTCATACTGACAATAACAGTGTGTGTCAATACATGATTAGGGATACAGCAGCCAGGGTAAGCAGACCTAAGGTCGTGCTGCCCTAGGAAAGGTGGTGCTGTCTCTCTCTCCAGCGCTCTCCCTACCAGCTCACTGTGCCCGTCTCCATCCCCAGTATGTTGGCATTGCCATGCTGGATTGTGCAGCTAGATGGATCAGCTTGCTAATCATTTTGGTGACAGCATGAACTTAGATCAGCTTAAAGCTGATTGTGGCAACATATTCTCTAATCCTGCAACTCTGAATAAGCATGAGCCTTCAGTGCCACTGAAAGAAGTGGTCCAGCCTCCTCCCCTGCTGGCACAAGCATTCATGTAGCCACTTGGCTACGGGCCACTTTGACTGCCAGTGAGAGGGTTGATAGGATTCCTCCTCCTCCCCTCGTCCCCAGATGCTCATTCCCACCTCCTTGCCTGAGGCAGACACAGCATTTGTGCAGCTGTGCGGTGAGCTGGGTCAGGGGAGGTGAAAGCGGCACGGGGAGGGCAGGACTGCCCATTTCGGCTGCAGCACAGGCTTATTTGGATTAAAATGGCTGCATTACCAGAGGCTGGCTGAACTAAATGAGAAAACTGGTTTCAGCTACCAACTAATCTCTCTCTCTCTCTCTCTCTCTCTCTCCTCTTCTGTGTATTGCATGAACAGCTGTGCCTGTTCAGTGTAGAAGGTGGGGAGGGCCAGCTGTGAGCGTTCAGGAGCTGCAGTGTAAAAGCAGGGGACACAGATGAATTGCACCAATGGTTCTTAACGGTGTCTTAGCTAGGAAACGACAGGAAAATTGTAACAGAAACTAAACATATAGGCCTTTAAGGAAATAATACATTTCTCTTTTTTCCCAGCTCTGAAAGAAAATGGGGAAATAAGACAGCACTTTGAAGAAGGTGAAAAAAATGCCATGGACATTCTTAACTAAGTCGTTGTTGCCAGGATTTTGATACACATAACAAGACTACTACATTTTTGATACATATACACAAGACTACTAAATCCACCTCCAGCAGATCACACCAAATGACAACTTGAGGAGTAACATCTCAACAGGAAAATTATTTTACGTTCAATGTAAAGGTTTTTAAAAAGAAACTTAGGGTAGAAACTCTAGAGACCCACTGTGTCTCTGTGTGTATAAGCAGGGTATTTCTCTTGAGATCAGGAGAGGCACCCTGATATAAACCAACCTGGTGATCACCTCTTCGGTTGTACTTTAGCTATCATTTATATCAAAAGTGTTTTAAAGGACAAGACCTGTTACAAATATGTTAGAACAAAGTTTAATTTCAGCAGAGATCATAATTTATTAACTCCATTAGTGGCATTACCTGTTAGCTTCACCATAATCTGGTGAAGAGTATGATTTGGGCTGGTTTATGTCATACAATCCCAACATAATCTATTTGCCAAAGGCTGTCATGTCGTCATGCAGCTTTCACAATAAAAACAAACCAAAGTAACTCTGAGTAACTTTCTAATTAGATAAGAAAGTAGATTTATTATGTCATCCTATGATGGCTATTGACAGTTATATTTGATGATCTTAAAGGTCTTTTCCCACCTAAAGGATTCTATGATTCCTTGATTTATCAAGTCTTGTGTATTTGAAAATTATAGGCAAAGTTAGAGCTGCTTGATCAGTGATACAGTATGCACAGCAGGCTGCCTTTTTATCATGCATGGAATGTGGGGGAAATGAAGAAATGCTTTTCTCACTAAGGAAAAAAGTCAAGTAGTAGCAGGTGAAAATGAAAAAAAGATTATAGGAACACAGATACTTCCAGAGTAAAAGTAGATTATACTATAGTAGAGATAATATTTATTTATTTTCAATCTTGAAGTTTCTTTTTTCTCTTTCAAAAACAACAATATCAACTCAATATTTTAAAAGGTGCTTAATGCCTAAGTGACTTCAAAACTGAAAGAGATTTGCTAAAGAAATATGATTCACAATCAATCACTGAAACATAGAGCTTTGACCAAAGAGAGGGGTTGGTCTAAACAGCTTGAACTTAGCTTGTCAGCTTTTAAAGCTCCCCTGACTTTCAGTGAAGTTTGGAATTATAATACTGAATTCTGTAAAATTACACTCAGGCTCCCATGTGGCTTAAGTATTTTTTGACAATTTTACTGTTTTTTTCTTTGCTGTGTAGGAAGACACAAGCACATATCACCTCCTTTTAAACATGTCAACATATCCAGTATATACATGCACATATATTCTATACATATACATTTATCTACCAAGCCTATAGATTCACATTATAATCAAATGAAAAATTCTTCACAAACCTTTGAGAACATCACTAGTATTTTTGCCAATAACCTGTCTCCTCAGGACCTAGCCTAATATTCTAAATCCATGAGCAGCTTCAAGAGCTGCTATTTAAAAATTAATTACCAATCTGCTTAAAAGGCATTTTCTTCTTTCCAAATGTAAAATTTCTTCCTTTTCCCATCTGCCTGAAATTTATGCAAAGCTTAAGCTGTTTTTACCAGTGTCTTGCTAGTAATCTTTAGCTTTAAGATATGGGTTCAATATACTTTAAGTGAGAAGTAAAAGGTTTTTCAGGAGAAGAATGGTTTTGGCAATTTAGTGGCATATTTACCACTTTATTTGGCTCTGTTCATGTCTGGTGCCAGAAGGCTAAGCTTAAATTCTGTAGTCTGATATTCCATTTTAATAGAAAACATAGAATATAGATGCTGAAGAATTTTTCTCTTGGCCCCTGTCTACGTGAGCAATGAAAGACTTTACATATGAAGACGCTCAACAGGCAGTCTCAATATGAATTTTAATTCTGTGAAAGGTATTACAATAGTTTTCTGCTTTTTTTTTTTTTTCTGTAAAAAATACTGCAAGGAATATAACATGTTGGTATAAAGCTTTCACATTTGTAATGCTCTGCACAACACAGTCATGGCTTTGCTATAAGCAATACAGCCATTCCCAGCTCATGGAAATGAAAGTTTCTCCTCACATGATGGCAAGACATTATGTTTTTCCCTCTTACATGCATCTGTATTTACAAACATAGATATATAGAGGCACAGAGTCATTCACAGTGTGAACGTACACACCACATACACGCAAGCTATTTTTGAAGAAACTGCTAAGACATTTCAATACCAGCCAAACATATTTATCTGAGGATTAATCTTCATCTATTGAATCAGACGAGAACACTGCCATGCATACAATTATTTAATTAGCAGCCAAATCCTCTGCCAGTCAGCAGCCGTTCCAGGCATACTGATGGGGCAGTAGATGCAAATCTCACAGTAGTACTGCTTTTTCTCATTACTACTGCAATTAGCACTTAAATTGATGCTTTAAACATACTAATTTCTGGAATAATTCAGGATTTGTATGTTACCTGGGATCGCCTCACTGCAGAGACGACACCAGATTGCTACGCAAATTGAAGCACTTTTGAGCCAAATAACCATCATCATATCAGACAGAGCCAATTTGCATTTGCTTTTAAAGATAACAGAATGGCAATTTATGCAAATAAATTAAGTAAGTTTACTTCTGAGTTCTCCCTGAACTAATTATAACAATGTTCTAATTTTTTATCACATCTGAAAGTTGGACTGAAATCAATGTGTATTATGTTAGAAATCTGTTGTTAAAGGAAGCCTTTTTTTGATGTCAATACATTTTCTTAATTCAAAATTTTGATGTTAATTTGGTTACAAATGCAGATGTCTGTTACAGACATTTAAGTACTTTTCTTCTTGTTTGCATATCAGTAAAAGGTTTAACTGAAGCTGAACAGTCAAACTGTCCTTTTAAACATTCAAATAAAAACATTTGAAGTATAGCTTTTGAAGTTTTCATCTTTACTACATTTATTTGAAATCAATAGGTTTAGAATGTGATGAATGCTATGGAATATAGCTACCCTTTGCTGCAAATGCTTTGAAAATCAAACTGAAAATGAGACTTTAGCAGCTCAGCATTTTGGAACAGTATTTTTTTTCCCCTCGCCTGTGAAGTATGAAATTTTCATCTCCTTTTCCTGTTTCAAACAGAAAATGAGTGCTGGATCTTTTACTAAGAGTATTCTCAGAAAAAGTGGTGTTTGACAGACCACTTCAGAAACCAGCTATGATGACATTTGCAATGCACGTGTTCCTAGTGCAGAGTTACGAAAAGGTGGATAACACTCAGCAGACTGAATGACCTAGAGGAGCATCTTTAGAGCAGAGAGATGTAATATCAGCCATAAACCAGAGTCTGTTACTGCTTAGCAGGGAATAAGTAAGAATAATATTAAGAAAACAGGCAGAGAAAAACTTCTGTAAAGCCAGCAGTACCTTGAAATTAGAGCAAGTGAATTTGTTGCACTTTTATACAGAATGTCACATGGTATTTACTGAAGCAGAGAGAGTATTTCTTTGCCCAACTACTCTCCCTTTCCAATCACAATGACAATGGTCACAGATAGAAAGTGTTACCTGTGAAATGTGTGCTGCTGGCAACTCACTGTCCACAATGGAAGCAAAAATATTCTCTTTTCCTTCGCAGGCAGCCATTAGTTCGGGAAGACACTCGATAGGTCCTTGGTAACCTCCATGCACACTCTTCCTTTGGCCTTGGCTCCACTTCCTGATACAGACAGCAAAACATATGCCCAAGGAGGGAAAGCAAACATTTGCATTCAGTTGTTTTGGTGGTAAAACTCAATACTGTGTTCTGTTTTTAAAGGGTGGTCATTTATTTTTGGTTAGCATTAATTACTGCATCATCTAAGCATCTATAGAGCTTTGCATTATCTATGATGTTAAGATGGATACTAATGTAGTTTTATAATGGATTAAAATAAAGAGATAATTAACATACAGAGTTAGATTTGTTAGGACTTGGAACCCTTCCAGTGGTCTCTTGTTAATTTGTCTGGAATCACGGTTCTCAAAATAATCTGTGGGGGTTAATTAATCAATGAATATTGAAAACAGAAACAGAAAATCCATTTGGGAAAGCATCACTGTGAAAGACAGAGTTCTGCTTCTGATTCGTTAACGAAGATTCTCGGGCACAATAATGCCATTCAAACACAATCAGCAGCGGGAAGTAGAAATAAATTGGAAACCTGCTAATGCTTGAAAGAATTACATACCTGAAAAGGTAAAGATGCTGGAGCTCTACATTTGGCAAAGTAAGCAGGGATGAGTCATGTATCCATCTACCCTGAACCACCATCTGCACCAGGTTGGTTATGTTCAGAGCAGTCACCAGCCAGCCATGATGTGCTGCAACATCCAGCATTGCCTAAGCAAAGGAGACACATAATAATAAGAAAAAACCCCTGCAAATATAATTGCATACCTGGTTCATAAAAGGAACAGCATGTGATAAATGTTTAACATACAGTGATTTCTAGGCCTTAACATAGGAATTTACTTCAACCTCTATTGATGGCAGTTAGGCACCTTTGGAATTAACCTTGAAAAAAGATGAATTAAATCCTCTATCATTGTCATCAGTTCTTACTCTTGAAAAGGTAAATTACATAATGGTTTTGAGAACTGAAGGTAGACTCTTTTCCTTACAAATCATAGCTTTTTGATACAACCCAACTCAGAATGAAGGGAAAAAATCTCAACATTTACTGTTAAAGAAAAGGTTACAATTAAAGGCAGTATTTATTTATATTTTGACATGAGAGCTGACTCAGAATTACATAATTATTCAAAAATCCTTGAATTATTTAAGAACATCACCAATATATTTACATTTGTTCAAAAATTAATACTAATGTCATTCCCCACTAGCAATTATTATTTCCATTTGAACTAAGTACTTAAAAAAAACCCCTGGAATTGGACCAGATAAAAGCACTAATACTTAATAGCGTATTAGAGGTTTCGTTCAACACTGATACATAAGTTGAAATCTTGAAGAAAGCTTACAAAATAGCTTGTATTTTACCTATGGTGAGTAAAAGTGATCTGAAACAAAATGGATTTCACCCTTTGCACTATAAACAGTTGGCTATCTTGAGAATGAGGGATATTTGGCTGTCTCTCCTTTGGCATCTCTATCCTGATCCTGAAAAGCTTTCCCAAAGTACACAGAAAACACAAGTAAACAAAAACCTATCCAGCTATACATCAAAGTGTCAAAAATCATCCTGCCTTCCCTGCCTCAGGAATTTCTTTTCCATTTCTTCTTCCCACACTTTGACAGTACAAATAAGAGGTATACTTTTTACTAACAGTATATATCTCATTTGCATAAAGACCTAAAGCTAATGCAGTATGGATTTTGCACTGCAAATGGCCCTATGGACATGAAAAAAATGGTTCTGCTTGCTTTTTTTCTTGACTGTACTTACACTCCGTTTGGTTAGTCTGAAAGTGAAGAGTTCTTCCAAGGGAAAAAGGACCAAACATGAATTTTTAGTTTCAACTTTTTAAAATAGTAAATGCAGCTATTTGGAAATATAGCATACTTTCCACCCTGTCTATAGTACATTGAAAGAATTATTATGATTTATGAAGGCATTTCAGCTGGTGAAAAAAAATGCTATAATGTATTAGTTGTGTTGCTTATTTTGTTGTTCAATAATGTTATGATCACAATAAAGTGTGTGTCCTCGTATTAAAACACTCTAATTCACATTGGAGTAGAAAGTCATATATTTAACAGTAGTTTGCCATGGAGGGAATTTAATGTTTGATCAAAATACCAGAAAATAGTTTTTTTTAAGAAAGCAAGGAACATTGATATATTGAATCTGGTGTACTGAACAGTTTCAACACCTTTTTAAATACCATCTTGATGTTAGGAGGGTTGTAGTTTGACTTTAGGACTAGGCTTCAGATGTTTCCATGGGTTTTTCTTGTAAACACAAATGATATTGTTTGATACTTACTTAGGCAGCAGATACCTGCACCATTTTAACTTATTTTCCAGCCACTAGTGTAATGAGGAGAAGCTGTCTGTGTAAGTCTTTACATTTAATCAAATGTTTTACAGACAAACAAAAGGCAGCATTTACTTAAGGCAAACTAAACAGTGAAATCTTCTTTAAACAAAGGAGTTGTTTACACACGCAGAGCTATTTCAATTAAATTACACTGATTCTGGAGAAATACTGACTTTAAAGACACAAGTTAGTTTCACTCCTGGCCGAGTCACACAGTTTATTTTAGCAGTTTACAATGCAATTTCAACAGGTTTTTTTTTCCAGATCGGGGTGATAAGATCAGTGACACTTAGAAAAATATTTGAAGTGTTACCCTGTATTACCCAAATGTTGGCTCATTTCTCATGAATTGTGGATAAAGGGCCTTTCAGCTAATAAAGATCCAGATTTAATATTTAATTTTTTGGAGGAGGAATCATAGCATCCTGAAACTCTCTAACATTCCTAGTGACCCTAGAACCAGTACCTCACAACACAATCTTACTGGTTTCCGTTTTCTGTCTTTTCACTCAGCTTGCCAAAGTGATTTCCATGTAGGATTGTTTTCATCAAATAGAAAATAAAATTATGTTAGAAATCACATTTGAAAGGAGAAGGTTTGTGGCCTGCAGGTTCATATGTTGGTTCATTATGTTGGTTCACATGACATTTACTCGCATAAGGAGGGAATTGTTCTCAGCATCAGACTGAAGTCAGTCTTTGAAACTTACAAGGTGAGTTGCTCTTTACCTGATTTCACATTTTAAAGTACATTGAAGACTAAGCCGTACAGTACAGTCTGTGTTTCTGAGCAGTCTGTGCTGCTGAGAGAGTCTGGTATCTGCCTCCTGTTCTCCAGTACCTGATTCTTGTTATTTTCTGCTATTCTGACAGCCTGAAACATCATGTTCCCCAGTGATGATACTGCTGTACCGTATGTGAAGGATAACGGGTGCACAAATATCCTGTATTTTCCACGACAAGAGGAATACAGCAGGTTGTATTTTCAGTCAGCATGAAGCAGTGGTATTTCATAGAATACTTCTGGAGATGCACACATAACACTGTTTACATTGTTTTGGTTTGTTTGGTGTTTTTTTTTTTTTTTTTTTAAATCTATCCCTCTCCCCCCTTTTAAACAGAGGGTTGAAAAGGGGAAAAGAAGAGTGAAGATGTAAGAGAAAGATAAATCTAAAAAAAAGCTCTACTTTGAAATTAACTGGAGGATCCTTTCACATAGAAAATCTCCTAGAAATTGATAGAGGCCTACAGACAGATACCCCGTAGGGAGTAAGGAAAGCCTGTGTGTGTGAGACTCTGTGTTCCACATTGTTATAATGAATCCACACGGCAAATCCTCTTTTCCTCCTTATTTTCTGCTTCTTTACCCATAGAATTTATTCACAGCATCTCTATCTGGATGTGAAATCCAAGACAGTGACATTGTGAAAAAGTCAGAACAATGGTAAAGTTGGCTTGTTTCATCTGCTGCCTTGGAAACCTCCACACATTTTGTTTTCCTCTAAGTGTAAAACACAGAGATGATTGATACTTAAATGGTTACTGAAATTCCTATAAATACTCAAGGTAATGAGTTGAGTCATTCCCCTATCTCCAAATGTAAATATAAGCAACTAAACAAAGAATATAATACAAACCACAACAATTTAAAGTATTTAATATTTATATTATATGATGAATAATGCTTTTAGTTTCTCTAGTTTATCTAGTTGCTACCTGTTTAGTTTGTTGTTATTTTTAAGTCAAAATCAGTATAATTTCATAGAAACTCGTGGCTTTTTAAGCTCTTATTTCAGTAGCAAATAAATTCTAAATATCTTACAGCTGGCAAGATTGGAACAGATTAAGAGTATTATTCTGAACTGGGAAATGGCACAAACTGGTTTCCTGCCTTTCTAGCCTAAGAATTTAAACTAACACAGGACAGTTTCATCACAGAGAAAAACTTAAAAGAAGGGGACAGTGAGTGCAACAAGCAAAACAGAAACAGTAAAGATGCTTTAACTACAGAAAAAAAAAAACAAACCCATGTATTTTTTTGTAAACCTACAAATTAAATAATAAAAAACCAAACTAAAAAACACCCCTCTAAGCCCACCACTTTTTAACCTAAAGTAGACTAAATGGGGTAAATAGTCAAGGGAACTATTGGTTGTTATAACAGAAAATATGTTTACCATCTTCTTATTTGGGGCTCCTTCTGTGCTTAGGAGAATTAAAAGCAGATACCTATACTGAGGTTTTCATGAAAGATTCAGGCAATAGCTCTTAAGCCCTCCCAATGTCGTACTTGGACAGTAACAAAGTAATAATAGCAATTAGTGACACCTCCTTTACATTTTTTCTGTTACTATCAAAACCAGCTTGGCTTGTACCAATGTGGGAAGCAGCAACCTATTAACCATGGCTGGGGCAGCACAAAAATGCCAATGATCAGCAACTCATTGGTGTAGATGTTGTCAGGTGTGGCAAAAACTCTCATTCTGATGGTATTTGGAATTGAGTATCAAAATGTTTGGATCAAAATCTTGCTATTGCTGTCATCATTCTCGGAGTGCTTTAAGACAAAACCCTCAGCATCTATGATCAGGTTTTCATCTTCTTATTTTCAGGAGCAGGAGCTGCTTATCCTTAGGTATGGAATGATTTAAACTGATCAAACTGTACCTTTCTGGTCTGACATGAAGCTGAAATTTAACAGTCTGTCTCTTTCTAGCCAAAGTTATTACCGAGGCTTGTAATTAAAATGATGGTTTATAACTCCCTAGTTTGAGGGGAAGCAAAGATAGAGGTAGCACATGGAAGAGGTGAGTGTGTGGCACACTCACTGACAGCAAAACATTGATTTTCTGTGGTGTTTTTAAGAACTTCCTATATGTGCTCAAAATAAATTGGAACAATGAATTGTTCCATAATCAACACACCCCCGCCACACAGCACCACTCATTTAGGAGATTTTTCAGGCTGCTTAAATATCCTGATTGCTAAATTCTTTCTTCTAGAGAATTTTTAACCAAGTTTTCATAAACACTGTTTTTGGTATTACTTTCACATCCTTCATTTGAAAGTCAGATACTCTGATCACTATTGTACGACTGGGTAGGTGGCAGGGGACCAGACTTAAACTAGCAGAATTTCTGATCTACCCAAATGACTTAAATAGCTTTTTCCTTTAACATAAGCTATTGAAGTGTTAAAAGTGATACAGCTTGCATCTCATTAACAGAGCCTGCATACTGCTTAGAATAATTTCTTCTTCTTTTTGAAGTCACCTGTCCTATAACTCTGAATATACTAAGCATTTTGACTTAAATCCTGTAAACATAAATGTTAATATTTTGTGGATAAATTATATTTAAGGGAAGTGTCAACAAAGCTATAATGATAACTGCTCTGGATACAGAGGCAAGCTAATAAATGTAAGAAATGCCATTCCAGTTGAGAATTACACCTGTGACTGCTCAGCTAGAAGCTGAGTGCCTACAGTGATGCCATTGGTGGCAATGACTTTGTGGATAGGGACTAAAACTTCAGGTGTACTCAGGATGAGTTACAGGGCTCATTATCTACTCTTACATAATCTACTCTTAAAAGACTAATCTTATTTTTTGTATCAGAGCTTCACAGACTATGATACATTTTTCAGTGCTTTTATTAATGAATTTAAAGTTTAGTCTAGGACTAAATTTCAGTTACCGTACGAGTTTAAATCCATAGATTTATTAAAATTATTAGAATTGTGCCTACTTATGGCTGTTTAAGACTACAGAATTTATGTGACATATATTTATAGATAATAGACAAAAGGGTATGCATTTTAGCTATTTTCCTAAAAACTTTGAATTCAGAATAATAATAATTTTTTGGTACGTGCTTCAAATGTAGGAAGCCTTCCAATACATAAGATTATATTATGATCCATGTGTGACTTGATATTCTGCTAATAGAAATAAAATATTTTTTCAGATGTTAAAGCATGTCATGTACTTTGAGTTTCATGTTTTTCATGACTATTATGCTTCAATTACATACCTAAGAAACAGCAACTGACTTGAAAAGTTGGAATTTATCTGAAGAAGTATTACAGAGAGTTTAAGATCACTACCTTTGGTACGTTGTATATCAATAAAAAAATAAAATAAAAGTATCTACAGAAACTTTGAAATAAAGAGGTCTAGTTCAAAATTACTTTTTAGAAATGTTTTAATCTGGGGAGGCGGAGGAGTTCTTTCAGATCAATTAAATCACCCTTGCACAGCTGCATGGTTTCAGCCTACAGAACATCCCCCCTGTACTTCATCAGAGATATAGTGAATAAGTTGTAATTAATCCTATTCAGGAGGCACTCCTTTTATACTGCCCTCTGTATCCTACTTCTCTTCACATTTTTTTACAAGCATATTCAGTCCCCTCTTCCATATGCTCTGCTACCCCCTATGAGAGACTAATTCTTAGTTCTCCCATCATCACAAAGGTCTCACTGATGTATGCAAATAACAACCTTCCTAGCTGCTTCCTAAGATTCCTATCCCTGTATTCATCCTTTTGCCTCCATAGTAACATTATTAGTATTTTTAGAACTGGAGAAAGGACAAACCATTTACTGTCTACATTTAGTGGAGTGCAACCCTTGGGTTCTTACTGATTTCTTTTAATAGTATTACAGAAATAAAAGCAGCTACAGAGTGTGATACCAGCAATGTAAACTTGGTAGGGCCTAACCCAACATTCAGAATTTATTGAGTCTCAATAGCCAATTTATTTTCAAATTGCTAATTAATAAATTGATATTTACTACTATACCAGTGAACTGTAAAAAGAACGAAATGTTTTTGATGAGAATCTCTCTGCAATAAATCCCAATTTCCTAACGTGAACATCTTAAAGCCAATATTTGTTTCAAATATTACAGAAATCTAACAAAACCATGAAAGATACAAGGCATCTTTTTCATAATAAATCTGTCCTCTTTACAGTTTAGAGTCAGTTTCAAAGTAGGTATGCAATATTTTGCCAATAATCTAAATTTTTTGAGTGCATTCACAAGAATCCTTTTCAACAGCAACAGTTATTCCCAGTAACTTTCTCCTGAACTTTTAGCCCCTTAAGGTTAGCATTCAGGAAGCTCAGCTGCTGTCTAACAAACTTAATTAATCAAAAAGTCATTTCCGAGCTGTAACTATGAGTAAAAGTGCTTCAAGTGTGCTAGCAAGCCTACAAGTTAATCAAAATGCTAATGCAGTACAAATTAAAGTTGTGATTAACATTTCACAGTAGCTGCTTAAGTGAATTGATCACACAAATGGGTTAAGCATTACTCATTTCCTCCAGCCCCAACTGGGAAAAGCTTTGTCATGGGTGGGGGAGGGATTATGCACAAGCAGCACCAAATCATCATTAAACAGTCACCAAGATGCTTCCATACACCAGATCACTGATTATCCACAGCAAGCAAAACTCCAACACCACAAAAGGTAACCCTCCCTTCTCCCACAGATATACCTACAGAACACAAGCAGGAAGCATTTCCAGCCCAACATGTCCAGGTACTTTCCCTACAAAGTGATCCATTTATGTTTAGTATCTATAAGTGAGCACTGCCACACAGTATAAGCAGTACAAAGTTTTTTGATTATTCTATTTTTTTCCACACTCCTAATGTGCAATAATAGCCATACAGCATGAAAGCAGCCAGTATTTAAGTAAAATTGCAAACATTGTGCTGCCACTGGAATATTACTGCATACACAAAGAATACGTGTAGCAGCTGAAAAGATGTGGCCTCTGCTCTTCACTTGTTTCTGAGTAATCCTCTGCATTCTCAAGTTAATTTGATTCTCTTCCCTACGCTCAGTAAAGCTGCCCATTTATTTATAGTTGCCAATGCAACCATTACACAAAAGCTCTTTCCCTGGACACTTCTGGACAAATCTTACTTACACCATTGTAATATAGGCCTTTCCTGTAACTCCCACCACCTGCCAGCAAGCACACCTGCACTACCAACAAGCAATACACGAGCTCAAACCACTCTTAGGACCTTTAAAAACTTCTCCACTTCCTCATAAACAGAAAAACAAAAGATCCAAGGGACATGGCTCTCCAAATCAATAGTTTTAGTGGCTGTTATGAACTAAGGAGGTTTCGGGAGGATGAGAAGCGCAGAGCTGAAGGACATTCTCTTTCTTTGAGTCTCAAAATGGCAACATGGGCCCCTTTGCCTTTGCATGGCCAGAAGTACTTTTGTGTGCTACTGCTCCTTCTGAGGAGCCACCAGCACCCACCCAGCACAGTCTGCAGTTTAGTACAGCGAGTATTTCATACATAAGCCAGCTCTTAGCTGTATTGGGCAGCATATTTGTGCAATATTTGACTACCCTGAACATATACCACAAAGATGATTCTCATAAGAACTATAGCAAAAGTTGCAGTTTAAATGACCAGAAACAATTTTAACTGGTTTAGAATGGCTAAAGCAGTATTATGCACATCACCATCTAGCTAAGGAAACACAGTGCTTAACGCAAAGAATATTTTTCTTTCCTGCCAAAAATTAGATTCTCCAGAGGACTAACATGATGGGGAATGACAGGGCATTAGTGATAGCATTACAAGGTCCTTGTTACAGGGATAGGCATGTTTCCCATGCAGAGTAGTCTTTCTTCTACAGTTTGGAATCTGTTTTCATGTCCACCTTCTCTCAATGCCCAGCTACCCTACTGAGATGTGTTTAACACATCCATAGGTAAACACTTCTCAAAGGTTAGGGCTGAGCTCCATGGCAGTCCTCCTGGCAATTTTAAAATATTTTATCAACGATTATAGTACAAGTGGAGGCTTGTGGCCAATTCCAATGCAAAGCCAACAACTGTCACATTATTTCTGAGAAGAGACTGCCCTGCTGAATCTGAGAGTGATGGTATTACTGCCTCGATTATCCATTTCAATTAATGCAAATATAGGCAATAGTCTTAGAACAGCAGAATAAGAACTGATCGCTGAATACACAGTCACAAAATATAAGGCTTGACAAAGGAAGCAAAAAAAGAGATTAGATTTAGTTTCATGTGTTCTTAAATAAGATAGGAAAAAAAGATGGAGTATAGTCTTTACAATAATAATTATATTTCATAAAAATGTTAGAAAAATATTTTCATTAGAATTTTTATTATTTAATGTTCATTCTCCTGAAAGAAATAGAGAACTGTTTGATTTTGAGAAGCTACTGGAGTGTTCAGTACCATCTTAATGACACCTCTAGCTTTTCTCAGTAAAAATAACAGAGAGTGCTAGGCTTGAAGAGAATATATTGTCTATTGTAACTGTACTAGCGGTATCTGAGGCAAATAAAAATTAAATGAGTTGGCCAAGGTCACACAGGAAGTACAGGCAGTTTTTTTGAGCCATGGGAACCTCCTGTGTTTTATCTGTGAGAGCCTGTCACTGATAACAAACTAGATTTTAACTTGAGGTTTTCAGTGTAGAGCAGGGGTGTTCCTTCAGCCTAGTCAATGCCTCAGTGGCCATTCATTAAAGAGATGGGAGTGGAAGCATTTACATTCCACAAGGCTATGTACTGCTATTCCCCATATTTCTATAATAAAAGGAAAAGATTCTGCAGTTCATCCTAGGTATATAAATACTAAATTTTATCTTGCTATAATGAACTCTACCTATAGTTAACAAATGCTAACCATAGGAAAACTGTAACAGAATATATTTCTTCCTTTTTTTTTTTTTATGCTGAAAATTACATTCCCCTATTAAGCCAGCAATGTAACTCTTCAAATTCTGTTAAATGCTAAAGACTTGAATGTTTCATCGTAAGTATAAACAAGCGAATTCTAATGTAGAGCCAAAACTTTTACGACATCCAAGGAAAAATGATTTAAGAGTTGTTTCATAATTTTTTCATTGAAGTATAGTGGAATCTTACCTGGAATCCAGCAGCTACATTTCCCTACGTAATGCTGTTAACATGGTTTTCTGCTGGACCAGTAACAATACTCAGCCTGAAGTCACTAGCAATGAAAAAACCCAGAAGATGTTGGAGGAATGGAAGGGAGAATGAAACATGTGGGATAGGAAAGGAGTCATGGGAGGGAAGGTTGATTCAGGTGAAAGACACCACCGAAGATTGGAGAAGTTTAATAGTCTGTGATGAAAAGAGGCTTGCTTACATATCATGGCTAGAGATGGCAAATCTGCTCTGCAGGGGACTTGGTATAAAGGGCTGCTGTATAACCACCTATAAAAGCTCTTTGAAAGATCTTTCTTTCTTGTAACAGAAAAGTAATGCTAATATGAAAAGTCTGTTATTCATGTACCCACCAGCAAAAAGAACAGTTTATGTTCAGGTCACAATCTGAAGGTTAGCTATACAACCTCGACACTAAAGTAATTTGTAAGTAAATAAACAAAATTCAACGTAAGTCAAAAACCAATTCCTGCCTCACTGCTGTGTTTAGCGTTTGACGATGCGCGAGCGTGCGCTCACACACACGGAGAACTGCACCCACTGAATCTGTTCATCAGTGGATCCTTCCATGCTCCAGTTCCTTTTCTCATAACTAACATCTTTTTTTCTACCTCTGCTGACCCAGAGTTCATCAGCAGGTCAGTGCTAAGGAAAAAGGTAACAACCAGTATTGAAAGTGTAACCCTGTCTATTGCTTGGATTCTGGGAACTTTAACCTCCCTTTGGAAAGCGTGACTAATAAGATGGAACCAATAATCTCCCGAGAGATGTAAACCATGTGCCAACTTTAAAATACAAAAGTGCTTGCATGTTTTTCTTCTTTTTTTTTTTTTTTTTTTTTTTTTTTTTTTTTTTTTTTATGATTGTTTTTATTAAAATATATTTTTGTATT
>VZRH01000781.1:431960-462489 GCA_013397555.1 Urocynchramus pylzowi | reverse complement strand
TTTTTTTTTTTTTTTTTTTTTTTTTTTTTTTTTTTTTTTTTTTTTTTTTTTTAAGATGACTGTATATATAACATGATATAGTAGTTAACTGAAGGTTGGAGAGCCAAGGCAAAATATGGAATGGCATTTTTCTGAACTCTACTTCAGTTTAAAGGAACTGTTGAAGGTTTTGGAAATTGTTTTTCTAAGTGATTATTGTCTCGGAAATGCATATGATGCAGCAGCAGGATAAAGAAAATGCATTTCCTAGCAAAAGAGAACAAAATAATTACAGAAAATAGTATTTAATTTAAATTTTCCCCAAACATGTAATTAACTCCCTAATGCTTACTCCACAAACATCTAAATGAACTTTAAGTAGGTGATTTCTTTGAAACAAAGGTGAATTTTCTCACCTAAGCAAGTGATGCTTTTCTCTGGTAATAACTGGATATATGGCATAGCTGTTTGAACACTTTCAGCACTATGATTTTATTGATTTGAAATATTTGAAACAGACTAGCATCCAAGCACTGCTGGTTACCAAGATTAGGACTGTGTAGCAGTAATGTCTGTGGCGTTATTTGCTTCTTACATTCCCTAATTTCAGGGAATGTAAGAAGCTTATTTTGATATTAAAAATTAATTTTAATTTTGTATTTTAAGCTTGTTTTTATTAGTGTAAGGTTGAGCCTTACCCAAATTGCTGAACTGAATCGCAAACAGTATTTTCTCTGTCTAGAGCACTGATTAAGTTTCTCATCGAGCAATTTTACAAACTGCCAGGCTTGACACAATGATATTTGCAATTACCATATCACCAACAGGCTTCAAACAAGAGCAAAGCTTCTGTCTGATAGTTGACAAACAGATCACTGAGGATATTAAAATGTGAGCAAACAAAAACTGTAGGAAGAAAGAAATACTGGCTGTTTTACAGATATTGAACTCAGAAACATAAAAAAAGTAGTTTGTTGAAGGCTGCCTGATCTTCAAGAAACTGTGAACGAGTCCTTGTGCAGTTCTGCTAAAGAGAAGAATTCTTCCCAGGAGACTCAGAGGGTCAGTTGTTTCCTGTGACAGCTAGAGCTCACCTTTCCTGCTCTAAATGTAACTGAGCTTTTCAGATATGGCAGCACTCTCTCCCAAACTCCAGTTGCTGCTTTAACATTCTTTTGAGGTGGCAGCTGTGCATGTGATTGCTTGTTACCAGTACTCTCCAAGGTTGGTTTAGTTTCTGTGGGCTGCAACTGCTATACAACTGTAAAAACTCACCAGTCTCCAGAGTGAGTTTAAAATCTGCATTTAAAAATGTACTCTTTGACTCTGTACTCATTGGGACATAGAAGATGTGTCTTTACACCGGCTAGAGGAGCTTAGGGAAAACCTTCACATCTCACCCAGAATCAGATTTCAAACCACATTATATTTGTGCTTGAGGGTGACTATAGTGCTTTTGGGTGCTGGAAAAGTAGAAGTACCCGGGGTACTTGGGTATCAGCATAACAATCTGCAGGGACCATCGCCATGCCAGAATGATTCTCATACAACATTCCACAATACAGAGATAAAAGGCTGTTGCAAAGCAAGCAGAGCTTTCTTATATGCAGAGCTTTAAATATGCAGAACTTATATGCTCTGCTTTAAAGCAGAGCTTTATTATATGGCATTAGAAGTCTCCAGTCAGAGCATGACTGTTTTGCTCTAAGTTTGTTTACCTCCAGCTCTGTAAAGTGGGAACCATTATGGCCATCCAGTTCCTCCCTAAACAAGGCGTTATAATATCGTGTGGTACCAGCTCTCCACAAGATTGCAAGAACTCTTCAGATTCTTCTATATTCAAAATATGACAACACTCTAACAGTAAACAGTAAGCCAACAAGAGTTATATACTGAAATGCATCCCAATACCTGGCATATTCTGATTGCTTGATCCAGCACCGTCTTCGTATCTGTTGCATAATCTGGACAAGGCAGCATGGCATGACTGAAGTGGGCTTGCAGCAAGAGGTGTGTTTTTGTGTGTGAACTGTCAAATGAATGGGGATTGACTTCAATTGGAAGGTGTTTGGCCAGTTCACTGTTCATCTGATCTTCATTGTGTCTCACAGGCAGATCTGTGTACTCGTCAGCATTCTTTAAAAAAAAATAAAATTAATAATTGTAATTAACTTCAGAATAACTATTACTGCTTACTGAGGCATTCAAACTATATGCATTTAATTTACTGTAGTTAGATTTCAACACAAAAATAGCAGCATTTAAATATTTAGAAAGTGTCCTTATTTATCAAAATCACACATGGGAAAACAATAACTAATGTAATATTTTCAAATATTGACACACTTAGAGATTTTAAACATTTTTCCTTCCCCATAGCAGATACTAACATTAGAGAAGAGGAAAATAAATGCAATGAAATAAATATATTCATTGGATGGATTCAGTAGTAGAAGATGACCCACAGGTATCCTACTTCATTGGGTCACAAAAACATTTTAAGGTTAGCCATAAAGAAGTCAAAACCTCATACTTTCAATTTTCAGGTTTTGAGTTTTTCTCTTGGTATTTAAAACCAAGAGCTCTGGAATAGCTCTTATACACTTCTTTTCAAATATTTTTTCAATATTTTGAGCAGTCAGTGTCTAAGCAACTGATGATGAGTGATCAAAACAAAGGGCAAAATTTTAAGCAGGTGGTGAAAACATTCTCTGTGTTCCACAGTGGTACTAATGCTATTCATGCCAAAATGAAAGCTGTGTAAGAACTTTCTCACTGTTGCAAAAAGGAGCTGCCCACCAACATGTAACCTAAATGCAGTTATAAGTAGCAACATCATAGTGGCCGAGAGGAGCAAGTACAACTGTTTTGGTATCCCAGCCAATTCTTCTCTCGGGAAATCCACTATCTTTAAAAAAAGTTCAACAGAAAGATCCTAAGAATGATAACTTAGGCTAAAGAATCAGTTTTGTGACTTAATTAGCAATCTTTCCCTCCACAAAATCCTCTTGTGCATGTACGTGTGTACATATCATTTGGAGTCAGAACTATCTTTCTGAATTATAAAACTTGCAAGTAAGGTAAGACTTTTATAATATGTGATGTCTTTTCCATCTGTAATTTAAGAGAGCATATTTCTTTTGTCATAAAATAAAAAGTCATTTGGGGAGCCTGAAGGGCAATGTCTTTGAAACTACAGGCTTAGCAGAGACCATTAATTTAAAGTGTTCAAGGTTTTATATTCCTCTTAAACTATAGATTCAATATTTTGCACTTTAGTCTTCAATTTCATCAGACTTCCTGCAAATCCATATTAATGAAATATTCGCAACAGTAACCAGTGAAGAGTGAGGTAAAGAAAAATGGCAATTTTAGAACACCTAATTGAACTACATAATTGACTTACAAAGAACCATATCCCCTCATTAATATCCTAAGACATAGAACCTTTTCTGAAAATTCCAAAAAGCAGTTAGATAGCTGGTTTTTACTCCTTGACAACTGACAGCACACAATTTTCTATTTTTTTTAATGGTACAAGGAAACTATGTCTAAACTGTGCTATCAATGTAAAAGGAATGGTAACCATTAGACAATTTAAGGTTTGGAAAGAAAATCAGAATGTCATTAACTTATTTCATATCTCAACTGCAGATTAGAAGTGAAGACTGAATAAAGACAACTGCTGCTTAATCCTGGATGTCTCTGCTAGATCTCTTGTGAAAACTGTGGTCATTTATTCTCTGAACCTAAGGTCACAATCTTTTTAAGCCCTATAGAAGGCTGCATGTTTGCTTCACTCTTTTTATTTAGCTGGCTTCTCCTTCAAAGATATTTTAAAGAATATTTACCAAGGAGATTTTTTACTTAGTTTTGCTTTTCAGTTTAAAGTAGCAGAAAGAAGGAGGATCAGCCAAGTCAGTCCAGACCACTTGGTACCCCTGAAAATGCATTTTCCCTAATTCTTCCCCAGCAAATGTTTTATTTACATCCAAAACACTCCTCTTATTTTAAACAACTTGCCTACTTAATTTCCTGTTTGTGATCATTGACTGTAAGTAAGTGAGGTTCATTTTCTTATCTGCATCATGTAGGTAATTAAAGGAAATTGAGAATGGGTAGTGAAGCTTTTATACAACTGAGAATGAAGCTGAATGGAGGGCACCGAGGTCAGAAGAGTCCATTATATTTTTATGTGAGAGGCCGGTATGTCTGCCCTGTCCTTGTTTGCTTAGTGTAGGCTGGACAGACTACTAACTGCAAATCTGTTTCTCTGATTTGCCCAGCTGTCCTTGAATAAAGACATCTTCCATTGCAAAACGTTAAATGACAGTGATTGACAACTTTGTGATGAACTCTGCTTGTAACCCCCTGCTACTGTTTTCAGGTTGCATAAGAAAAGACAGAATAAAGAAACATCCTTTGTAATCACCTCAAATGGGCCCTGCTGTTCACTCAATATTTTTTCATTTTAGTTTTTCTTTTCATTGCAAATCTCAATCTGTTCTGTAAAGGCTGTAGCTTCAACTATTCTACACAACATATAATATATATTGGTTTAGTACATCATATCTGAACACAGTTCTTATTTCCATGGGTGAGGAAAAAGATCAAACTACATATCAATCATTAATCTTCATGCTAAAGTCAAGAAACTTAATACAAGCTTCATAGTTAAACCACAAAGCACTTCTGTGCATTTTTCACTTTCCCTTTTTCTGCTCTTAAATCAGAGCTGTTGCAGCCCATGTACAAATAATAGGTTTACAAGCACCCACACAGTAGAGCATAACTTGGTGTATACCAGGAGATAACCAGGAATTTTAGCTACAAGTTTGCAACTGTGCATTTCGTAGTCATGTCACATCTCTCTCTCCTACATTTCTGTGATGGACTTTCCCAATAATGTCTCCTTTTGGGCATTAGAGACTGCTGCATCATTTCAAGGGTGTAGGAGTCATCTCAGACTTACATTTCAAGCTGCATGCGATACAGGGCGCTCGTATAGGAGACAGTAACTTGCACTGCCGGTGAGAAATGTCACACACAGACCTGCATAATCTCAACAGTTACATTTTACAAGGCCAAAGGGCTATTCTGGTAATTGAATTCTGTTTCCTGCATAACAGCAGCCACAGAATCATCTTAAAGTCCTGTCTACAACATCATGCTCCAAATATGCAGCTTACCATCAGCCTTTATTTGAACTGTTAGAATAGCTCTAAAAGGAAACAACTCATACTATTTTAAAAGATACATTTTGCAGTTTTGTGGTACTATCAGGCATTTGAGGAGCCAGACCAAACTAAAATTTAAATGAGGTATCCAACATAGTGAGTATTGTGCTCTGCAGAGTCCACAGGGTTAAACCCCCTCCCACCCCCAGATTTTCTTTCTACCTACGAAAAGTGGAAGTTCAGCCAAAATTACTGATCTATAATGACAGCTGAGCTATAAACTTATACCACATTTAGATCTTCTAAAATATTTTAAATCTTGACTAAGTATATCTTGCCACTTTGTCTACAGGAGAGGATACTTGTGGACCACAGACAGAAATGGAATCAAGGTGAGCTACTAAAGCAAACTTGAATATTTTAAGTGAAGCTCAGTCATGGGAACAGTAAAACTTATAAAGTTAATGAGTTCTAGACTTTAAAGACCAGTTGATTAATTTGTAACAATGAGGGTCTAAACCAAACCAAAAATAGTTTCTCACATTCCAGAGTTGAACCAGAAGTCTTTTCTTTAGCAATGTTATAGAAACAGCCTTAGAATTGACTGTCTGTATGTTTCTTTCCTTTATACAGATACTGTGAACCCGACCACACCATATTTTCAACTTTAATAAACTTGCAATATATTTTCCTCTCTTTCAAGTTTCTGATGTTAAAAGAAATAAGAGAAAAGAATTCTTAAAAACATTTTGCTATAAAAATAAACACTTTTTAAACTAAAGTATAAAAATATTGCAGCAGACTAAAATTAAATACTAACATAAAAAAAGAGAAAATATGAGGATCATTTTTAGCTAGTTCAGTAATTCCATTCCCTTTACCTGAAACTTGATTTAAATTACATAAACTTCTCTATTAGTCTAAGTACATACTGAAGGACTGCAAAAATCATACATTTGTGAATAGAATGAATGAGGTCCAAAAAATAAATAAAGGTGGGTGGTTTTTTACAGCTGTTCTGCAATTAACACTAATAATGCATTACGAATTGTAATTCTCTGCTACCAGAAGTACAATGGTATGCCAATATCCAAATTATTTTCCCAAGTGAAAACAGCATATTTTCATCTTTGGAAAACTGGATAGGTGAATATAAGCTCAACAGTAATATTATTATATAATTGGCTTTTGTCTTTTGATCCATTGTACTAAGTGATACAGAATACTCTAGTGCAGCATCCAGACCTGCCACATTGTGCCACACTGTACAGGAAGCAGCTGGAATACAAAATGTGAAGTAACCTGTACTTGTCCTAATTTAGGTCATACCTACTTACCCCTAGTATAGGATAGAGAAAAGAAGCATGGTCAAAATAGAGAAATAACCAGGACTGATAGTTTGTGAATAGCTAGGTAACAGATTCAAAAATTCTAATTTTTTCTTTGAGGATACTTGAGCTTCTATACTTAAAACCATTTGGAATTATTTCCAATTTTATACATATACATATATATCTCCACTCATGTGCTGACAGAAATCTCATTTGATCCTGTTACCTATATCACAAGGAAAATTTAAAAAATTGGTTAACTAAAGCTCTTAAACTAATCTTTCATTGCCCATGGTTTTCCCAAGAGAAGAAGACCATATTATGTACAAAGGAATGGCACAAGTGCATACTATGAACATTATTTAAATTAAACAACATATCTATAGTACATTTTATTGTCACATTTTCAACTGTGAGTTTGATTTATATGGAAAGACATTACATTTACACAGATGTATCCTGACAGGCAGCTAGAAGATAATCAAGCTTACATTTATATTCAGAAAACTAATAAAGGTGAGGAGACATGTGCTTTAAAAAAGAGGAAAAAACCCTAAAAAAACCAAAAACAAGCCTAACTTAAAAGTGGTTTTTCAGCTCATACAAAAAAAGTAATGTAGATTCAGAAAGAGAATTGGAGAAGTACTTGCTAGAATTACTGCTCTGAAAAGTTTATCTTTGTAAGTGATTCCATTATAAACTCCTATTTTAAGGAATTTAGTGGTAGCCTCTAAATATATGTGTTTTGGTCTCAATTTTGTAGGACATAATTTAAACTTCCAAAAGCTAGTGTGATTTTTTTACTCTTAGATATAAAAGGTCTATGACAATGTTCCAGTTAAAAGACACTTAGAACCATATGTTAATAGTTATAAGTTTTAAGAACAAGCATGACCTGTTTTCAAAATTCGTATTACAGACTAAAAGGGAAAAAAATTAATTTCTGCCAGTTCACTCTGTTTTACACATGTAAAAATAAACTTTTAAGACAAACTTTGCAGAAGAAATGCTCCAGATTTCCAGGGCAGGCTGGCAGGCTCTGCTAAACCACAGAGCAGGCTGAGGCTTTGTAGAGATCTTAAAAATTGGCTAACATGGTTAAAAGAAGACAACAACACTTTTCAGGCAAGATTAAAATCCATTTGCTACATGATACTGTCACTCAGCACAGACACCATGTTTACAAATAAACTCCTTGTCTTCATATACTGTACAACATCTCCCCATCATCTGCTCATGTATGTGGCAGCGCCACCAAATTGCATCCAGCATTTTAGAGGCAACCCTGCAGTGCAGTTCCTTCCCCTGGGACCTTCCCATGCCTCCCTTTCCAGGGCTGGTGGCTGCCAGGGAGGAAGGGCAGAACGCAGAGCTCTGTGCCAGCCCTGAGCTGCAGGGCACAGAGGAGTCAGAGCCACAGGCTCCAGGCAGCAGCTGCCCATGGATGTGGGAAAGGGGGTCCCCTCTCGGGCACTGGGGACCCTCACTGGGACTCTCTCTGCCCTGACCCTCCACTCCAGCTTAGGTTATAGGAAAATGCTCCAGCCATTTTTTTTAACACCCCATCAGACCACTCTTCACCCTCTGGAAAAGTAGGGAAACAGATACATGTGATGGAGAGAGTTGCCAAGAAAAAAGACCTACTCAGTATCTTCTAAAATAAACAGAAACTTTTTTAATGTTTTATTCAATTAGTGTTTAATGCACTGTTAGAGATAATATACATTAAAAAAAAAAGAAGGTATGAATTCAAAGTGTAACATTAACCCAATTAACTGGGTAGAGCAAAACAGTGAGGCTGGGCTCTGGGCTCTGTCTCTAGATTTAAGACTCAACAGAACAAACACTGGAATTTTCCAGTTGGACACAAGAAGTTGAAGAGAGAAAGTTGTAAAACCCATCAACATGCAATTATGCAAATCTGTTATGTTTTAAACATTAATTTGTAACTATCGTTCATGATTTAAAATGGGCTCATTTCCACCAGGAGACCCACAAACACATTTTATAAGAACATACAAGTTAGAAGTTCTTACAATTCTTAGTCCTCATGTTAGTGATCAGAGAAATTAACTATTAATTAATCTATTATTAAGTTAATATGCAATATAGTAATTGTATTCTCATACTTTCAACTTTAAATAGATAAGCGCTTGATTTTTGCTTTTAAATAGCTGCGTATGATAAACACCACAAATTTTACAGTTACAGACATCATAAAAAGCACAACCTAGGGCAATGAAACAGTTGAGTGATCACTTAAAAACACCCTAAAGGGTTTAGATTTCACAAGTTCACCTCTTACTTAAAACATCCAAACTACAAACTACTGATGACATTCCTGATGACCAGGGGTCAGGAATCTGAAAGACCTTTGCCACTGCTCACAGAGCAATAGGAGGTCAGCAATATTAGCTACCAGTAGCAGAGAGTGACCTGGCAGATCTGGGAACTTCTAAACTACAAAGTTAAATTACAGACCTCTGCCTTAGCATGGAATTGATAAAAGAATATGCAAGTATGCTAGCATACAGGAGGGGGAGAATTATTATAAAGTAAGAATGATTTGACGTGGGAAAGAAGTTCTTAGGACTTCTATACTAACTTGAAAGTTGATTTTCCTTTTTTTTTCTCTATCTTCCTCAGCATATTAGAAAAGCCGAGTTTCAGTGTAGGGGAAGATATAGTAATAGATAATACAATCACTGTAATTTTCTTACTTAATGTTAAAAAATATACTTATCTAACCATTCTATTTCAGGAAATTTTCCTATTTGAGTTACATAATTTACTAAAACATTACAACAAGGAATGAATTCATGATTTTAAGTCCTACCTCTCACATTCCTTATTTCATAAAGGTTATGATCATAGTCATAATTTAGTGCTACTTTTTCTGGTCAGTCCCAAAAAAGCCAGTTCTAAAAATACATTTTCCCTGAATGTATAGGTACTTTCATAGTATTAAGCCTGTATAAGTTTCATAGATGTGGCTTTCGTACGCTTTTAGGTTTTTAAGTTAAATTATTGCTTATAAGTATTCCTGTAATACTTACACAGTTTATGAAAAAATAATGCAGAAGAAGACTAAATTAGGACAAAAATAAGAACAAACATCTGGTACTGAATACACATTATTCACCTAGAATAAGATACTTTGACCACAGCAAATAAATATAAATGGAATCATACAAATTCCATTTATAAAGTGAATTTTCATAACATGAGAGAATTACTACCTTTCATTGCTGTAAATGGTATATTAGAGTTTTGCCTCTCCAAAACGCCCGATTTTTCTGATTATTTCTCATGAGATGCTTCAAACCTGCACATTTTGAATGTGTTATCATGCTCCATTTTTTTAATCTTAAAACCTAGATGGGGCAGTGACCCCCAGCTTACTTTCCCTGTAATCTCAAGTCATATTACAGAAAAGATTTAAAATTGACTGGTTTTGGCTGTACTGAAACTAATTGTATTGCACTACTACAGAACAGCTTTTCAGTGCATGAACTCAGTAATCTGCTAACAGGAAACTGGGAAAATCTCTCTGAGTATACATTCAAAAGTCTCATTGTCACGAGAACTCTACTTCAGATCCCTTTGGACGTCTGTCCACATTTTGAAATTGAGCTTGGCTGAATCAGCTGGCCCAACTGCTGACTGAGATGATGATAGCAATAAAAACTGGAATAGCAAATCCTGGCACACAGCTTTCCCTGGGAAAGTGATCAGTCATTTTCCATCTTTGGCTTTGATCCTTCATTGGGATCTTTCAGTGCAGAGCCCAGGCCCAGGGAAGAAGTTAACAGATCTCTGCATTAAGTTAATGCCACTCCGCATGGAGACAGGAGTAAGCACTACTAATTCTTTATGTGAAATGGGGCCCCTACATACTGTATATGTTAATGGCAAGCTGTAAAAGCTCTGTGTGCTGAAAACCAGATTTCAAATCTGCTGACCTGTGGCAGGTCCCCTAGTGGGGAGCCACAAATGCACACTGCTGCATTTTTGTACTGGATTAAATTCCGGATCTAGACTACTATGTGACCAGAGACAAAAGGGAATAAAAAGTTCACAGGCGTGAATACCTGTCATCATGTGGTGAAATGAGTAGCAGCCTGTGTTCAAGAGAGGCTCAAGCCCAGAATAACAGAAGAACAATACAAACTGGCAGAAATATATGGGAAACTTGGAAGGTGCCTACATGCACAATGTCTTTTCAGCAAGCCAGTGCTACTGGTCTCACTCTGAGCACTTTTAAATGAAAATAGTTTAATATAATAATAAAAACCCACAACTCTAAGAGGAAATGACAGCTGTTGCAAGTAAATTTCAATAAGGGTAGTTCCCTGCTGATAAAAACTGGCACATCTCCATTCATTTCAGTGTAACTATGTGAATGAACATTGCCTGAAAATCTAACCCAATATTTTGAACAACTCAAGAGCTACGAGGAAATACATAGATGGAAGCGTAATTACACTGGAAATTACAAGGGTTAGAAAGAAGGGTAATTATTGAGGAAACAAAAAAGTCAGTAAAGGAAAAATATGTGAAGTCTATTAGACAAATAGACAACTTGTAAGTGTTTTGGGAAGCTTGATTTGAGTTCTATCAACATTTCTGTTACAAATGACAACAGGTCTGATACCAAGACTAACAAGGGAAAATGCCCCTGTACCACAGTGGACCTTAACAGGACATGCCATTACCAAAATAGGATGTACCATGCATTACTAAGGCAAATCAAACCCTTTTTCTATGGCAAGTGGTAATTTTTCTTGGTGATTGTCACTGCACTTTCAATTTGTGAAACCACTGTAAACTCTGTTCCTACACAGACATGTACCACATCTTGCCTAGATATAAATAAAGACAGTAATCTAAAATACACTGTAAGATCTGTATTAAAAAAAAAATGGAATGATAACTGATGATTAAGAGAGTTGAAGATATTTCGCCTCTGGCATAAAGTTTTAAGAACTTCTTTTAAAAGACAAAGAAAACAGAGATTTTCAGGACCAGATGTCTAGGAAGATCCCATTTGGATTTGAGCTACTTAAATTTGCAATCATGTATTTATACATCTAACAGAGCTTCTGTTTCCCCTAGAATCTGAAAATTAACTAGCTTTGTAGCATCTTCCTTGATCTGCCACCCGTGCCCTGAGGATTAGAGACTCCACCTGAGCTTGTTTTACAAGCATAACAGAAAAAATTAATCTCTGCTGGCAGCAATCCCACTGGGATACTGATGAATAATGATATCCCTCTCTTGCTGCCCTCTCAGTCCACTAGAAAAGCCACTCTAACCCAGCAACGTGGAAACCGCTGAAACCATTCCAGCTGTGGATTAGCAGGCAGTCAAGCATCCATCTGTTCTGTGTGAATCAAGAGAAAGCAAACATGCATTCTTACAGCTAAAGAAGTATTAGACATTAGCATCTTATATGACTGCATATAGTAAATATTAAGACAATCATATACAAAAGAAAAAATAATCTATTATCTACACATCATGTTGTTTATAATTGCTTGTTGCCTTAAGCAAATGATAAACCAGTTGAAATTAATCTCCTTAACCTACAAAATACTGTACATTCAATGATTTAATATGTTTAAGATAAAATTTCCTAATACTGTATGCATCGGTTGTACCTAAAAATCTTTTGTCAAGAGACATGTGTGCACCCCTTTTGTAAGCAAGCATGGTGACATCCTGCCAGGAGAAATATTTAAGAGGCCTGTTGTGAGAGGAATTTTAGCTATTTTCTCACCCTATAAGGTGAGAGGAAGAGACTTGAGATATTTTCTCTTTCTGAAAACAAGTAGTTCAAGTAATCTCTGCTGGCTTGCTACTCTTTTCCACTGGGTGATAGGAAAGGAGGTGGAAGTGGAAATTGGAATGTGGGCAACCCAATCAAATTGGTGCTGTCTGATTTGACTCTTCCATGGAAAGAGAACAATGGCCTACCATAAATCAAGGAAAGCTGAATTTGAGCATTACCCCAGAAAAAAGTACTTATAAAAGTGCATACTTTGACAGTTTTCCCATACATCAATTCTAATACTTTGCTTGATGCTTGTCTTACATTTTTTAGGTTGCAGACATGAAGAAAATGTGCAACTGTTTGTTCTCTAGAAGCAACCTTCCTATCATACAAGAGATTTCTGAACATATATACAATTTTTTTCAAATGCTTTAAATTTTTTTCAAATTCTAAGGCCTTTTGGTAGCAAAAGTCCCTCTGCAATTTCTTCTAGTATTACAGGTAGCTGTGAAATAAAACATCTTGTAAATATTAGGCAATAAGAGAAGCCTATTTCTTAAATATTTCTAAATAGGAGAGGTCCACTTCTTAAAAGTTCATCTCTGATAATACATAACACCAACATTTAAAGTAAAATTCAATTTCCAAAGCTAGACAGGCCCCCATCAGTAACAAAAATAAAAAGAAAATGAGACAAAGAAAGAATCTAAATGCAAATAGGAAAATACAAGTGTCAGATACTTCATTAATGACTGATCAGTAATCCTCTTATGTTCTTTTTTGTTCTTTAACTACTATGCTAAAGGAACAATATATGCTGGATATCAATCTTGCATGATGTAATCATTTCAGCCAAACCAATCCTTATCCTGAAGTTTCTGTTCAAATCAGAGAAAAAGCTACAATGTCATCCTCTTAAGAGTTTGACAAGCAATATCTTCTATGCTGATAGAGAAAACTCTTGTGGTGCCTTTAAACAGCAGTCTGTATGGCCCAGTTGGTGTCACTAAGTGAACTGTATTCTATGAAAACAAAGTCATCAATATGACTGTTAATTCTTACAACTTGTAGTACAATTGTATAAATCTATCAAAGGCAAAGGCATTATCTAGAAGCCAATTTTGACAAAAGAACTGCAGAGGCCTGAATTTGCCTATCCTGCTTCAATTACAAATTGGGAGGAATAAAGCAGGTAGAACTTGAACTGACTTGCTAAATACAAACAGAGCTTGTAAGACTGTCCCTGCTGGAGCATTTGGGACATGAGAACAGCCAGCCATTGATCGAAGTAGCCTTACAGATTATAAAACATTCAGCTTTACCATAATAGAGATGCTGTTGAGAACTTTGGTTCATGTTCCAACAAGCACAAACATTATTTCAACAAATACATTGTCTATCTGAAAATATACAGCCATATGACATGACAGCTGAAAAAAGCCATTCCATTTCCTGTAGGAATACTTTGCATGCATACAACTATGCGTAATTTGAAATCTTGTGTGATGGTGGCTACAATTCTAACTGTCAATCTGTAAGTAAAATGTGTCTGTGCTAAAATAGACAAACAATAATTTTGTCCATGGTTGAACTGCATGCAGCTTTGAGCAGTCAGCTAAACCAAGCTTGCTATCACTGAACTTGCTCTTACCAGAGGCAAACACTGATTTGCCACAGATGGCAGCCAATGTTCACCTTCACCAGACCAGGACAGTACTTCTGTCTACCTGGCTCTCAGAATACTTTCCATTTGTGTACATGAGTGTTTTGCTGATATAACTGCATCGTGGTAAGGAATTTATTTCCTCATTTTTCTGACAGAAACAGTTACTAAAGCAGGTGTTTGAAAGGGGGATGTAGCCTGAGGCTACTGCTTTCTACTACCACAGCTATATACACTTTCGAAAGTTTTTCCCTTGGATGCTGTACTGCAATCACAGAAGTAAAGCAAAAAATCTGAAAAAACCTCCCTATATTATATCCAAGATAACAGTTCTTGTTTTATGGCTTTTGTCATGGCAAATGTTTTTCAGAAATGTTTAGCAACTTTAAAATAGATTTCAGTTTAGCTTTTGTGAGTATTGCTTCAGTTAGGTGTGGTAGGTGTTTTTTTTTTTTTTTTTTGTTTTGCTTTTTTTTTTCTTCAACAGGCATATAATGACAGAAATTAAAGATGAAGACTGAATGGGGAAAAAAGGAGACCTGTAAATTGGAGGTTAGAAATTCATGTATACTGGAGATGGAAAGGATTTGTATTTTCTGGTTTTGACTGTAATTCTTTCTTATTGGTGCCATAAAAATGGAAGACTTATGCCATGTTGAGTTAGCTGTCACTGGTGGGCATTGTTACCTTGATTTACTAATGGACTGTGCTTTCCTGGAAAGGAAGCCAGCATACTATGCCTTCAAAACAAAGCTCAAACAATCATTTGGAAAAAGAAGATCATGAAACAGTTGTGTCATGATTTTAGAAAAAAATTACTAAATTCAAGTACTACAGCAACATTAAAAACTGCTCCATCTACTGGGACTAGAGAAAAATCATGACTAATTAAATGTGTGAGTATCCATATAAGTACTTTTTTTGCTAAGTACAAGATATTTTTGAATATACAGATATAGATGATGAATTTTGGATGCTATTGAAATGCACTGTAGTATTTTGTTTTATTTTCATTAACCCCAGCATCATTTTCAAATTTAAACTATTAAACACACTGTGATACTATATAGATGATTCAAGTCGCAACTGAATCACAAATGTTTTAACATGTTAAAATCCAGAGAATTTGAACTATACAAAAATTAAGTCAATTATCCAGGAAATGTCTGTGTTTAGGATGAGCTTTATGCATTGAACAGTCCTTGGTACAGATTTATTGTAAAGAAAATATTTAATTGTAAGAGGTAACAGTTTTCTTCTGTTTAAAATATACAAAAATATTTCTTCTATTACTAAAATATGAATAATGGCTGAGGCCACAGCACTGATGTTCATATTGTTGAGTGTACCATAGATGTGAAGTCAGACATGGAATTTCTTTAAAGGCTAGCATGTAATAAACTGCTTTCCATCTGACATAAATTTTACTTTATAAAATACTTCAATTATTGACATTGAAATGCCATGTTCAAAAATAATAACTTAATGAATATAGTTTTGCTGTGCGTTTATGTCTGGAAGAAAATCATAGTAGCACCTTTACTTTCTTCTAAATTAAAAGCAAATGTAATTTTACACTAACTGTAAACACTGACTGACTCAGGAAGAGTGATCTGATTTTTTTCTGCAATGACTACAGAGCAAAGACCCAGTTTTATATAATATCTTAAAAATTCCTAAAAGCAATGTTTCTGCTATGGCTTGCAGGGAAAATACTAAACGAAACAGATCACATTAGCTGCTTTTTTTGACAGTATTTTTGTAAGGCATTAATTCCTCCTTCCCTTTTTTTTAACTGGAGACCTGTTGAAAAGATGGTTTATCACTGAGTCAAAAACCTTCGCAGCCCCTTTATGGGAGACCAAATCAGCAACAGAATCCCCATACAGAAATAAAATTATTTTAGACTGAGAATGTAAATACTCACAAAGAATTCCATATTTCCCTGGTTGGAATAGAAATTGCCAACAATGATGAAGAGGAAATAAGCTACAGGTTAATTGAGTTATCTAGGTTCTCATAGTACAAACACCTACCAGGTAATGAAAGACAGATAAGGCATTAATAACTCTACTCATTTGCTATCTATGTATCTTGAATGGAGAGTGCCTGTTTCATGAACTTCCTCCTTACACCTTCTAAGCCTGTGACTCCAACAATGACAGATTTTCTGCTGAGTTCCAAATTAGTCTAATATAAACCAGTGTCACCATATCTATTTTCAGAAAAAAATAAAGGGAAGAGGCATGTGTAGACCAAACTTCCATGTCCATGTTTGTGTCACAGAAAGACAGACATGGATGCCCCACTATAACAAAAATACCATGCTCTCTCTCTGAGCTCCCTTCTCTAAGAAAAAAACCCTCTCTCTTATTAACAGTTTACATGAAAGACAGCAGTAGGCACATGAAAACCAACCAGTTCTCTTTTGTAGGCAGAATTAAAAAAAAAAAAAAATGAAATCAGGGACAACATGGAGATAAAACAAGGAATGAAAGATGGGAATGATGTTCTCCCCTTCACTGTCTGGTATGGACAGGTATGACAAATTTTTTGCTCTGTAAATAATAACTAGATAACAAGATAAGTCAAAAATCACCACAAATCATGAAACTAGTGGATCTAGGTGTCACAGTCCTGATCAATCAGAAAGACAGACTTTCTTTCCTCAAGGTACAACAAACTGCTATTTGATTTTAAAAACATTTGTGCAAAAAAAGACAAGAATTACCCTAAAGTATCTATCATTGTTTTTCACCTAGACCAGACCTCTTTTTAAATGCACCTAACTATCAGAATTAAAGGAAGCAGTCTTTAGGCACCTGAGGGAAATCCAGCCTGTCAGTAATAATTCATGAACACTTTCTCATCAATAATACTTAATGCAAGAAGCACCATAACTCAACAGTGATTAAGCTCATTTGGATTACTACTGTCTGAGCACGGTTAGGAAAGGTTTAAAGAAAGCTCTATGGAAAAACATCAAACATTTTCTCTCAGAAAAAAACCATCAGTCCACTAGCACAAGCCAGTGACAAAAATAACTGAATGTGAAGTTCCACCTGCTAACTGCAAACCCAAGAGAGCTCAAACATCTCAGGTACAGATATACTGAGAGGAGGAGGGAAATCAGGAGGGGATTTTCACCCACCTATCTGAATCAATTATTACTGTATATTTCCATCATTACTGTTGGGCTGCTCCCCTCACATGCTCCCATGTGCCATGTTCCTGTTCCTGTTATGAATACTCAACCCCTACACCAGACTGGAAAAAAAAATTTCATTTGATCTTGTAAAATTCTGGCAGATGATCAAAATGAAAAGGTAAAATAAAAACAGAGAAAAGAACAGATACTGGAGAAGACTATGAGTGGTCTTCCACTAAGTGAAAACAAATCCTGCTATTATGTGACTTTTTTGAGAGATCCACCAACACTAGAAACTGGATGACTCACAACTACTTTTTTACATGAGTTGTAAAGTTCCTTGATCATTCACTGATGATCAACCCTGAATTTTGAAAACTTCCATTCAGCATGCAAAAATATCAATCTGAAACTCAAAATCTCTTAATAAAATCCTCAAATTTAACTCCCTTAATACAATCATAAATTTCTGCATTCTTGAACAAAACTTTGCTTTTTTCCACAGTTTGTTTTAAACAAATTCTGCTACTCTTTAAGTTAATCATATATTTGGTATATATATCCCAATTGAAAAATCAAAATCAGGATTTACATTTTTCATGTCTGCCTTCCTTACATACATCAGAAACTTGTAAATATCTAAAGGTTTGCAAGCTTAGTTAAAACTCCAACAAATAATAAGTGTTACCTCTATGAAATCCTGCAACTGCATGAGAAATGCTTGGATGGTTATTCTTAAAAAACACAGTCCAAAATTTGAAACTTTAAAACGGTGACCAGCAGAATAATCACAATTACAATTATTTTTGTAATGGTAACAGGCCTTTTTGTACTATAGCTACAGCTTTCAGTTTCAGCATCATTAAGAGATTCTTCAAATTACTTTTTAAACATCCTTTTCCCTCAGGATTTTCACTTATACCTAATTAGACTACTTACCCCATGCCATGTAATTCCCTATTGCCAAAACCGCTAAATGCTTCAATAAGAAGGAGGAGGGCAACAGTGGAGTGAGGCAGATGTAATGTCATTGGTTAACAATAGAGGTGTGAAGCAACTGCTGTAATTATAAAACTCATTAATGTGCAGTGTTTAGGGGGGAAAAAAAATCCTTGGCAGTTGAAATGGCATTTCTTTTCAACACCACATCAGATTGAAAAAAACCTTGCATTTTTCACCTTCAACAAGACAGAATAGTAGTTCCACTAGTAATTATGAGAATCAACATCCACATAAAAAGTAAGCAAGAACTGTCAGCTCTAATGACATCCAGCACTTGTAAATCCTTTTCATCTTTAAAATTGATACGTGTGGTGCATTTTGACCCCTAAGCAATTTTATTTTTAGTCTTGTTCTTCTTAAGATTGCAAATGGGTAAGTTACAAAACTTTATTATCAGGAAATGAAAAATTAGAAAAAATTAAAGCAAGATTAATGAACTTAAAATTTTACAATCTCTGCCCAACATTAGGGTCCTAAGTTTCATCGGCAATAGAAATATTTGCCAGTTACTTTTGCAATTCATGAATGCACACAGTTCAAACAGGCAAATTCAAACAGGCAGCACTAGGTTTTTCTTCCATCATTCCTCTCCCATATCCTGCTCATCAGCTAAGGCAGTGTTATGAAATACCATCTCTGCTAATATTCTCAAACTTTCCTTACCCAAGCTTGTCTGAAAAAAAATCCTGACATGTCTAGGTGCAGAAAATTTTCACTAGAGAGTAGATTTTAAAGAGACAGCAGCTGGAGTAAAGCACTCTTCTTGAATACTCAACATTGTATTAGTTAACTTCTGCTCACATGTGGGTATTTCTTCTTAAAATTTCAGTTATTTTACATACAGCACATCTAGGTATTCCAGATGATTACCATTTTGAATTCACCTGAATACAGTGAATTTCATTTAGTGCAATTGCAATGTTTTCTGGCAGCAGAACAACAGATACTGCAGGGTCAGTGATAGCAATTCCCCTATTTAGGCTGTCTAACAGTTTCCATTACAAAAGATTATTGTGGCCTTCATTTCTGAGCTGTAACACTCCGAATGTTTGCAGCAGGTGCTTTAAATTTATCAGGAAGAAAAGTCTCTGTACTAGAAAAGTGGTTTTTCTAGTCTCATAATATGCTGATCAGGTTTTGTTGAGCTGCAAACTGTTGAATAGCACTATTTTAACTTCTTGTATTTCGCATCAGAGATGTTTTGGCAGCATGCCGAAACAATAATTAATACAAAAGTAAAATATATAAATACTGTAAGACAGAACTTCAAATTCTGAAGGTAACACTTAGAAATCAGAATATTACTGAACTTGGGCCACTTGTATAACGTATTTAATGTAACAGAGACTATAATCACATAGGGGTAGAAATAAGTTTTCCTGGATAATATTCAGGCACTTCTTGTTTCAAAATATATTTGTAGAAGTAGAATTACACCATGTTGAAAAAGGAAAATCTGTAGTTGTAACTATGTAAATACTTAAAAAGGAAAATGGAGTAAACCTTGATTCTTTTATGGTGAGGATGTAATGTTAACACAGTGCATCATGCATGGTGTCTTTGGCCTTGCATTGCACTTCTCTGCTAAACAGCCTCTAGACTAACTGTGGGAGATGCTGTTATTGCAGATTATGACCTCAGGGACTGGGAGGTGGCTGGGAAAAGGGAAAGCAGACATTTTAGGAAAGAGGTGTTTCCCATATGTTTCCCCTACTCCTTAACGCTGCTGTATCTTCCAGATTGTCCCAGGAAAAAGTGATGGCCCTGCTACAGATTTAGTGCAAGCAGTCATTCCTATGGCATTTTAGTAATATACTCAACTTAGAAAAGACAAATATCAAATTTGTATAGATGCTGAACATTATAAAGGGATGTAAGAAGAGAAAGAAGTGTATAAAGTAATTTTGATGTACTGATAAGATGAAACACTTGAAACATCAAAAATTATTCAGGTATGTTTCTCAAAACAATAAAAGATTAAATTAGAGATCAGGGGAGAAAGGCTCTTCTTTATTTTGCATGTTTTTTTCAAATTCTTGTGATTTTAAGAGTAAAAAAATGTATTTTTAAGAAATATCAGCACTTACTGTCAGAATTAAGAGCAATTCTTCAATATTGCTTTCAGGTTTCAACTGATCCTTGAACATCCCAATAGTTGGATGCTTCAAATAGTAATAGGAGGCAATACGGCCGTAGGTCAGCGGTTCAATGCTGCGATTATCCTGTCAGAAGAAGAATCAAACACACAGAGTTCCCAAGTGGTTCAGTTGGGAACATGTTCCTACACAACTGTGAAACATGTCCAGACTACTTTTAAGAGAGAACACAAAAAACAATTTAGGATTATAATTTAGCCACAAGAGTTTTCAGCCTAAGTCCAACAAAGAGCTCCAGACACAAACTCTAACATCTCCCGTCAAGGAGTATGTATCTTGCTGTTCACAGCTCCTTGGAGCGTGTATCTTTCTGAATTTTGTAAGGTACAGATTAGTCTTACCTCCCCAACTGCAATACAGTAGGAGCCTTCCAAATCAAACAGGGATTTCTCAACAAGGCTTGAGAGGTACTTATTCATTGTGTCATGGCTCACATCATCCAAGTTATAGTAACTAGATAAAATGAGAGCAGATGCATAACATGAATATTTTTTACAGTCTGAAGATTTTTAACAACAGTGTCTTCTAGGAAAACTTACAAGGCTTCTACAACATACACATGAAACAGCAAATATCCATATTAAACAAATAAACACAGTCCTTTATAAGGATTAACAAGAAATGCAGGATTCTTAAATGGTTTGTGGGGGTAACCAACATAAGACAAGCATGTACATATGAAAGATGGCAATTTGTCCATCTACTAATAGAAAGGTTGATACAAACAGAACTGGACTGACTATATTTTGTTAGTGGGAAAATTTTCCTACTTTCACAGGTACACTTTCCTGATAAGAGTGAAAGTGAACAAGCAATGCTAACACAAGTAACAGTATCTTAACTTCAAGACAAAGGAAGAACACCCACCCAGGAGAGCAACTGTCCTTATATCCTGCAACTCTGAAAGTAAAACTAGGCATATAGTGACATCTCCTGAAAAAGTAAACTTATACCAATCCAAATGTTGGTGTTTGTTATATTTCTGTGACATTTTATTGTCAAAGTTAGAATTGCTATAAAAAGGAATGGGGTATTTGTTAATGTGATTCCTTCACATGCTCACCATCAGACAAAATGTTTATCATTACAATGGCTTAGTTCTCTGTATGAAGGAAAAATGCTTATAAAGTGGGCCAAAATATATTTTCTTTTTATGTTAGCATATAAAAAAACCACAGTGACTGAAGTTTGCACTCCTTAACTGTAGAGCTTGAGATGTATTATAATATTATAATTATAATGTTATATATTATATAGATTTTACTCATACAAACCAGCATGATTTCAGTGAGAACTTTTACTCCAGATAAAAATGCAGTAAGGACTTGTGTCCCTGGATTCAGCAAAGGCACCAGATCAGAGCAAACAATTAAGTTCAATTAGTAATAAAGAAAAATTGAGCATGCTTAGAAAGTTTCAAATTTTGAATTTAAGCAGAGTAATTAAACCATGCAATTTCAAAGCAGAATTAAAAAAAACCCCATATAATCTGATGATTTATGGAATTGTTAAAAAGCAGAATAAAAAAGGTAGCCATTGCTCATTTAATTCTGTCAAATACTATGGCAGAAATAATCTACTGAGATTGTGCAATGATGAAAGATGCTTCTTTGTTCTACCTGCCTTCCTTTACTAAAATTTACTCCTGTTATGATGTACCCAGCATTCCCACTTGAAATAAGCCCACTGTAATCGAGAGTGGGTTCTTTCAATGCTATTTTGTGCAGGTGAACAACAGGCTGCAAGAGAGCATACTGAGATTCATTTCAGCCAATTTTACAAAGTTACTGCTGCACCTGAGTTCTTTTTTTTAAACTCCTTTCACTGTCACTGGAAAGAAATGTGAACCTGCAGAATGCTATTTATCTGAAGTATTTAAAATATCTACTTCAGGATGAAGTGAAACGTAATCACTGATTAAAAAAAAACCAAAAAACTTTAGATGACCAGTTCAGTTGTGGATGTTATGTTTGGGCATATGAATCCCATTCTCTGAGTTAAACTCTGCATCATTTACTGTAATGCTGCTGTTTGAAAGTTTCAAAAGATGGAGTTAAATTTTATAAGCTACAAACGTCCTTACATAACTGCTTAATTTACATAATCTGATTTGCATTATTATTTTCTTAAACAAAGTTTTTACCATACATCTCTTCAAATAGCAGTAGCATAACTGAAAAAGCCTGAATGCTTAATAGCAGTCTTGCAATGTCCAGATATTTTCCTTTTGCTATTAATTTCATATTTTTGGATTAAATCTCTGAAGCTTTAAATATTCATTTAAAATTGGGTAAAGTTGGAGCAAACCAGTACTATCATAAGAAAAACTTTTCAAAAATGTGTTCTGATACCAGCCAGCTACATGAGACAACAACAAAGCATAGATACACGGCAGTGGAGTATTCAACTCTGTGACATTTGATATGGGTTCATGCTGAGATGATCTGAAATACTTACAACACACCTATTGTCCAAAACCAAACCAAACTCACAGAAATATTTGTATTGACTAACACATTTTATGTAGTAGCCAGCCATATATTATCAATCTCAGGCAAAGAAGGCTACATCTTTCATTTGTTGAAAAATTATTCTAATAGTGTTTTTGATGCAATCTCAATTTTATAAGTGTCCTTTTAAATTAAGTGATATAGTGATAATAGAAAATGGCCAAAATTTCTACCCAGCCTTTTTTTTTTTTGCCTGACATAACCAATCACATTTATTTTCTGGTTATTAGCAGGAATTACTTCGTCAAATTTTGTTTACCTTCTGAAAATAATTGAGCAAATTAGCTAAATAAGTTGTTTAAGGAGGTGAAAAAAACCTTCTATCTTATACTCCTAAACCACTAATGATTCATTATTAGTTCTCTCTAAATTGAATAGAATACTTCTGAAATGGTTATAATTAAGGCACTTTGTTACAGTATTCAGACTACCACCATATAATTTCAGTACCTTTATTTGCAGTACCATAACACTCATGATGAATACTGATAAAACAAAAAAAAGGAACATGGACAATACACTGAAATTATTTCCTGAGAATGTAGTTTAAGACACCAATTCAAACATGTTTGTGCTCTTGTTCTCTGACTAATTTGCAGTATTTCACTGCAGATAATTGAAGTTATTGTCATAAAGGAATTTATAATATATTTTAAACTTTTTTATGAATTTAAAATTTGCTGCTTTGTAATTTGTTGTTAAAGGAGTAAATATTAGCTGCCTAGTGAAAATAAAACAATGTAAAGAAAAATCTTAAATGGTTTGTAATCTCGAGTGAAGTGGTACCAGTATGTTTTAACTACTGTCTGTAATGAGGCAGATATAATTTTGAGCACACCCACAGGAGCTTCTTGGTCATTCAGCACATTTTCCCCTAATAAAAATCAAAGCCATTCATCTTGAAAGACTGTTAAAATCATTAGTGAAAACAGAGTATCATGACATTAGATTTCAATGCTCAGGAATAAATACAAGTTGAATTCTGCATGTTGGTATGTTCAAAGTACAAAAACTGCATAATACGTGAGTTCCTCTATGAAGCAATATTGCCTAACTATTTAATTACAGATAAAGAATAAAAACAATGCAGTTTCATGCTCACTGCATTGAATCATCTAGTCATTAGTTCCCCTTTGCTATAAACAGACAGCCTACCTTTTTATCAGCACACCATTTCATTTATTTCACAGTGAAGCCCAGTTTCACAATAATTGACTTGTCAGAAGCTCTAATTTATGAGGCTGGGCTCTGTAAGCCTTCTCCTATATTGGACTCAACCTGCACACAAGCAGGGTTGAATATTTACAATGCTGTTAACAGGTGCTGAGTTGTTTAATGATTCTAATAGCCAGAAGCGTACTGAGAAAGCCAGCGGGATCACAATTACAGGCTGTTTGAACACAACAATTACTCGTCCCCTGAGAGGTGTGAAAGTCAAAGGCAGTTTTATCCTAACAGCATCTAGCACATGGGCTAGACAGGCTAACTTCCATTAGTAGTCCATAGGGAAAAAGCAGTAACAAACCCCTAGGTATCATAAAAATTTACAAAGTATGTAAAATTTAAACAATCAAAAGCTGAAGGAACTTTTTATTGTCTATTAAATAACATATTTTAAATCCCAAAACCTCGTAGAGCTTAGCAAGAACAACAAACTGTGAAACGTGAACTTATTTCTCTAATCTAAGGAAGTGTGGAATTTCATCAGCTGAGAGAGACAGCGAGACGTGCAGGAACATAAAATGTAGATGAAGTTACACAAAACATTTAGGATTTAATGTGAATGGTGGCAATCATTTCCTGTTTAGCTTATGTAAACCTGACCTGAGATCTCGCTGGGAAATTTTTCATCAGCCTTGAAATGGTCCTGCTATAACTGTCAATGCTGTGGAGTCATTTGTTACAGCACCATGTTTTTTATGTTCAGATTATACGGTGGTAATAGTGACACACATAATGAAAATCGGTGACAAGAGTCAGCCAAAAAATATTAAAGAAGAAACTTGCTAGTCAGTAGGTCTTGTGAAACAAATGCACGAAACAGCAAATCCACAGCATACACTTGATAGCAAGAAAGTGTGCTTTCTGAGATTTTACAGTTCTGAAAGCAGAATTTTGTTATTAACAAGTACGGGGGAGCATAGATAGTAATTTCTTCTAGGTCCCTTTACTGCAGTCATCATTTATATTTACTTTCATCAGCTTCAGCAGCTGCTGTCTTCAAATAGCACCATGGAAATGGTACAGAGTATATGGCACAACTGATGAATCTTCATAGCCAGAGAGAGATATGACCTTAAGTACCAACTCACTTCTGTTAAGGCATTACTGACTGACTCTGGAGTCCGTGACTGGCTTGCAAAAAGGCATTACAGAGTGCACAAATGCTGCAGACAGTAATGCCACCCTGTATTTTACCTCTATCGTGTTTTCCTGTATCCATATCTTTGGGTATGCCAGGTAGGAGAAACAGACACATTGCTATCTTTAATCAGCTTTTAGTATATTGTACTTTGTGGTCATTTAAGAGGAACAAAACCAAGTTCAATTTCTCTGACATCAGCAAAGTATTTGCTCCCACATCAGTGCTTCTAATTATAACATTTGCAAGACAGTTTATCTCCCAAGATGCATTCATGAGAGATGAGAGGTCATAGCCAAACATAAATTTTCTCACATATTGATAAGATTTTTTCTTTTTTCTATCATATATTCCAACAGATAATTTTTACAGGTAAATCATATTCAAGAGTACGAAGAAAATGATGGGAATTTTCTTTCTGGATGGAGAGATCCATCGGAATCTTCAGCTTTGTATTCTCACCTGAGATCGCAGCAGACTGGGAAGCAGGAAGCAGCTCAAATACTCAGCAGCCCAGGGCTTCCCTGGCTAGGAAGATTCAGCAAATCTTTATTTGTCTGAATATTGGATATAAAAGTATACTGTGAACTACATTCCGGTACTTTTCACATCACTGTGACCCTAATAACTCTTGTTAATAAATTCATAATAATGCCTAGAGCTGTCATTTGTTAAATATATATATATACATGCATATGTATCAGTACATGCATATAGGTCTAAATATCATTGTAAAAGGAAGAGTCCTTTGGCAAAGTCCTTTGCGAAATACCCGTTTACCAATTGAAAATATGGTTATTAGTAATCACTGAAGTACAATATACTTGCACATTCTAGCTTCTGTTACTTTAGCTACTCTTAAAATTTTCCATTTTATCTCTTAATCTCAGCTAATTTAACTTCAGTAATCTCCCTTCTGACACACTTCCAAATTAACCCTAAAATTCTGAATAACTGTGTTTATGTCACTGAAATACACAGGTATTTCATTCTGACTGACTTCTACCACTGTATTACCTGTCATCATAATAGCAGAAAATATATTGGACCAGTATATAACCATAATTTGTATTCATATGTTTTATTCACATGCTCAGCTATTCATAATGAGAAAATGAAATCTAAAGTAAAACATAAATGTATGATAAGGTCATCATCAGTCTGAGACTACAATTTATGCTGCACTATTCATTCACTCCAAAAAACTTTGCAAAACTGATATCAAGGGAAAAAAAACCCTTAATAATAATTCTCAGAATAAAATAATGAAATATCTCTTTTTAGTGTTTCACAAGGAATTTACACAGAAACTGGTTTTGTAAGTGTGCACATGTACACAGATGCACTCTCACATATAAATACATAAATAGCCACGCACATTTTAATAGTGATGTGATGCGTGCTCTTAGGATATCTAAAAATTAACTTTCCAAATGAAAGCTGATTCTGCTTAACTTTACATATGTTGTAAATTTCTATTTCTCTTTTACTGCACATGTATCTGGAAAACATCATAACCTGATTTACAGAAAATGTTTCTCATAGACATTTCTCTTTTCTAGAAAGTTGCAATTATAATCTTTTATAAGGGTAAAAGAATGAAATACCCAAGGCATTTCAGCCAAGGAATGGAGATAGATGAGCCTGTCAAAGTAGCCCCTTGCAAAGACCAGGGCCCTTTGCTGATCTGTGTCATATGACCTTGACTAAGTAAAGAACATAGTGACTATAGCTCTCTGTGGAAAGGAGTACATCTTGCACTATTGAAGTAGTACAGAAACTGTGAAAAACTCTGCACTTAGGATTAACTGTTTTGAGGGAAGGGAAGAACAGGGAAGAACTCTGGATATGGAGACTGAAACACTTTGACAAACATTTCATTGGACCACCCCCATCATTTAAGTGTCATCTTCTGAACAGGATGAGTGTGACTGGTCGTCATACATCTGAACAAAACTAGCACTCAGCTGCCTTCCTTCCCCAAAACAACAACTCCATTACACTTCTTATCTAGACAGTTGAAATCCATTCCACAGAGTTTGAGAGGCAGGGGTTTATCAAACAAGAAAATTAAAATGGTTTGATGAAAAGGAGTATTTTCACATGCAATGGTTTTCCACATCATTAAAACAACTATCATTAAAAGTTTAGCAAATTATCTCAAGTTTGCCATGAAAGCTTTCACAATGACTTCATGTTTAGAAGAAACCTGGATACTTAGAGGAAAAAGATACTTGGATCTCTATCTCACAACAAAGGTATATTACCATTACTTCAATAGTACAAATTGCAGGCATCCAGTAAGGCAATTTATGATACTGGATTGGAATAGGATGATCCTACATTTGTTTATGCAGCTTTAATATACAAGTAGCTAAAACTGGCAATAAATGAGAATATAAATCTTCTGCATATTATCTAAGACCATTATTTTGGGGATTTACAGCATCACATGCAATGACTTTTATGCCAATGAATCCCAAGGCATTTTACTAATCATGCATATGGCAATTACTTATTCACCACTAAGGTACAATCACCTACTGTCTGGAAAATAGGTCTTGTTTCATAGTGGAGAGAAAGTCAACAAAATTGCTTTGGGGCAGGACATGATAAAGAACACTTCTGTCAAGTGACAAGGAATGGGTATTGCATAATCATCTAGACCGAAAACCAGCAATTGTACTCCTTTTGAAAAAAAAAAAAACCCAACAAAACCAAACCCTAAAATCTTTGGATTATTAAGAGCCACAAATATTTTTTGTTTGACAATATCAATAGTTTCATATGCTCTTTTATGGCAAAGTAAGCTCCATTACCATAATGCAACTTCTTCAGAGTTATCTCAACAATCACAGATTTCTATTTGTAAAACTCTTCAGTTTTCCTTGGATGTATCTCATCCAAACACTGACCACGCTGGAACTGCTTGCTTGGCTTTCAGGAGGTCTGACAATACCACAGATAGCAGGTCCAGGAAGACTACTAACTAAGTTTAGTAACTCTGGATGAAACTTAATACTGCTATCATGTCAAAGAATGGAATGCATGTACAACCCTTCATTTGTGCTTGGCATCTAGAAATGATTTGACAAACTGTTTGACAGAGTAAATAATATCCTTAATTTTTTTCCCTGCATGACTAAGTACAAAAGGAATGCTGAGTACCTGTGTGGATAAAGAGCTCCACTTGTCAACTGTTCCAACCTGTGTGTGTGTGGTGTTTCAATGCAAGACTCCAATTTCATTAGAAACTTCATTATTCATTCCTATCCTGCCATTATGGGCAAGACTAGTCAAGATCTGTTCATCTTGGTTCTCACTACAAAGACATCTCATTATGAAGTGCTTTTTTTTTGTTCCACCCCCAGCTTTCTTCCCACCTCAGAATAGCAGTACTTTTGCTTTGAAGTTGAAATTGTGATAACTCCAGATATAGCTGTCCATGACAATAAAGAAACTGCTGAGAAAAACTGACCAGCAGTCAACACGCCAACCTCATACTCAAGTGGAAATCTCATTTTATATTGGGAAGAGATTGCCTATTAAATCAAACAATATTTCTATATTCCACACTTACCTTTGGCCTATATGTCGTGTCTTAAAAAAATGTACCTACCACAGATACCACATGATCAAAGCTTACCAAAACCAAATCAACTACAGCACTTCACCAAAGCAATTCAAGAGCAAGACATTTTAAAGTATCAGTACTTATTCTTTATACTAAAAAAGTATAAATTATAACATTTAAAAAATCATAACATAACTCTCAGAGGAGAGATACCCTCTCCATAACTGTATGCATTGTATCAGTTATGAAGTAAGAAAATTGAAAATGCTTTCTTTAGTTTACAGTTCTAATGCTCTGCATTTTTTATTTCCCACGAAGACTAGATGGAAATTCTGTTTGTTTTGTGGGAGATTCTCAGCATAGGACTAGATGCAGAAGTAAAAACTAATAAAGACTTAAAAAGAATTAAAGGAAATTATCACCTGCAGGCTCCCAGCAGCACCTGTCCACAGAGTACCTGACAGAAAAACTGGCCAAAGGCTACAGACATAAACATGATTTCAGAAATACAACATGCTGGAGTATATCTAAAAATATTTAGTGATCTAAACAGTTAATTCTTTATTTGCCACATTATTTTAGTGGGTGAATGATCACATAAGAGGTAACAGACCATTTACCCAAAACAGCCTTGTGGGAAAGGCAGGCTACACTGGTGGAATAGCTCAGAATGATCTGCATACCAGCTGGAGCTAGGCAGGATGATAGCAATCATTGAAAATATTGCACACATGGTTTCACCACGGTACCCTAATGAAAGCAAACGTTATCACAGAGAAACAGCTGATAGTTATTCTCTCATTTATTAGGAAAGTCCAAGTCTTAATAAATTTTCTAAAGAAAACTGAGCAGAACATATCAATGTGGTAGCTAAAAAAAAAAAAAAAGGTATTGCCTTATAAATACAATACCCAAAGGAATGTGATAATCTGGAATTTTATTTTAGGGATGCTGATGGAGCCCTCTCAATAAGGTTATTTTATTGCTGTAACTAAGTTGTAAAGTTATCTGCCAAAAAATGCATTTATATTTAGAGTAAAATTCATAAAAAAGATGTGCTTACGAGTTTTAATCCATATGTGGGCCAGTAATGCTCCTACACTGGAGACTATTAAGTATTCTAGGATCCAACAGCAGACAGATCACCTTTGGATCAACTCTAACCTCAAGTCACCTTGATTAAGTTGCCTTTATATTGTATACTCACGTTGGGTTCATTATAAGTCGACGGAAGAAGTAAGTCCAGGTGATATAATCCATTGCATCCTGCTTAGATGTAATAGTTCCAGCAGCAATTTCAGCATTCAAGTGGTCAGCCAGCACCTCTAACAAGCTGAAGAACAGGAAACAAAAGGATTTAGCTGACTTACAATCACAAAGACAGGTAATATATTTTGTAGAGTTGCCCATTAAAAGGTTTATTACTTTTAATCTGAAAATATTATATATTTATCTTCCAGTAAAAGGGAAGAGGGGAAGAAGGGGAAATGTAATTGCAAGGTCAGTCATCTTCTTTACATGATAGTGGAATGAAGCTCAAATTATTTTTTGATTGGACCAAGAATGCACAAGTTTAAATCATTCATGGAACATATTCAGATGGAGCTACTCCGTGGTAACTTCTGAATATTGTATGTTGACCATATGATCATCCTGATTTAATCCAATAGAGAATCATATGGAAAGACAAACAGGAAATGAAACAGTGGCAATAGCTTAGCTAATACTTGACAAATACTTCAGGGCTATTAAAATTACATCAAAACTGCTTCCCCCGGATTTTGCCTCATCTTCATCCAAAAAAAAAAAAAAACAACCCCCCCAAAAAAAAAAAAAAAAAAAAAGAGCACGACC